>JANAVB010035341.1:85000-265679 GCA_029216955.1 Iris pallida
AAGTAAGGTTTAAAATGCTTGTAGAATGGTAAAAACGAGTATAAATGTGTGGTTCTTGTTGAAATATGGTACCGAACGAGCATACAAGGATGCAAACGAGTATTAGATGGGGGATTCTTGTCGAAATATGGCGTAGAATTGGTAAAATCGAGTATAGATGCGGGATTCTAACCGAAACATAGTTAAAAAGTGGCGTAGATTTGTGGAAACGAGTATAGAAATGTAATTTCAAATCGAAGTAAGGTTTAAAATGCTCGTAGAGTGGTGAAAACGAGTATAAATGTGTGGTTCTTGTTGAAATATGGTACCGAATAGTTAAAATGGACGTTGAATGGTGAAAACGAGTATAGATAGGTGGTTCTAACCGAAATGTGGTAAAAAAGGGGCACAGATTTGTGAAAACGAGTATAGAAATGTAATTTAGAAATAAATGTGTAATTATAGTTGAAATTTGGTATAAAATACGAGTACAATGATGAAAATGAGTATTAACGGGCAATTTGCATTGAAATATGGGACAAAGTAGACGTGGAATGGTGAAAATGAGTTTGGTGGGTGATTGTAACTGATATATTGTAAAAATGGACGCAGAATGTGAAAATGAGTATAAATGGGTGGTTCTATTCGAAACATGCTGTAGAATTGGGGTAGATTGGTAAAATCGAATGTAGATGCGTGATTCTAATAAAACGTGGTTAAAAAGTGGCATAGATTTATGGAAACGAGTATAGAAATATAATTTCAAATCGAAGTAAGGTTTAAAATGCTCGTAGAATGGTAAAAACGAGTACAAATGTGTGGTTCTTATTGAAATATGGTACCGAAGGAGCATACAATGATGCAAACGAGTATTAGATGGGCAACCATAACTGAAATATGTTATAAAAGTAGGCCTAAAATAGTGAAAACGAGTATTTGTGGGTGATTATAACCGACATATGCTTTTAATAGGCTAAGAATGGTGAAAACGAGTATAGGTAGGTGGTTCTAATCGAAATATGGTGTGAAGTGGGGGTAAATTGGTGAAAAAGAGTGTAGATGCGTGATTATAACCGAAATATGGTAAAAAAATCGCGTAGATTTGCGGAAACGAGTATAGAAATATAATTTGTAACCGAAAAAGGTATCAAATTCTCGTAGAACGGTAAAAACGAGTATAAATGAGTCATTCTAATTGAAATATGGTATAAAATCTTGAATTAATGAAGTAGACAAGAAAAACTATGGTATAAATGCTTGTATAGTGGTGAAAACGAGCATCAATAAGGGATTCTAACTAAAAATATAGGATAAAATGCGCGTAGAATGATAAAAATGTGTATTCGATAGGTAATTATAATTGAATTATGGCATAAAATAGACGTGGAATGGTGAAACGAGTTTTTATGCGTGATTATAAACGACCTATAGTAAAAATGGACATAGAATGGTAAAACGAGTATAGATAGGTTGTTCTATTCAAAATATGCTGTAGAACGGGCTTAGACTAGTGAAACCGAGTGTATATGCGTGATTCTAACCGAAATTTGGTAAAAAAAATAGCGCAGATTTGTGAAAACGAGTATAGAAATGTAATTTAGAAATAAATGTGTGATTCTAGTTGAAATTTGGTATAAAATACGAGTACAATGATGAAAATGAGTATTAACGGCCAATTTGCATTCAATTATGGTAGAAAGTAGGCGTAGAATGGTGAAAACGAGTTTGGTGGGTGATTGTAACTGATATATTGTAAAAATGGACGTAGAATGGTGAAAACGAGTATAGATGGGTGGTTCTATTCGAAATATGGTGTAGAATTGGGGTAGATTGGTAAATTCAAATGTAGATGCGTGATTCTAACCGAAACGTGGTTAAAAAGTGGCATAAATTTATGGGAACGAGTATAGAAATGTAATTTTAAATCGAAGTAAGGTTTAAAATGCTTGTAGAATGGTAAAAACGAGTATAAATGTGTGGTTCTTGTTGAAATATGGTACCGAACGAGCATACAAGGATGCAAACGAGTATTAGATGGGTAACTATAACTGAACACTACTAGGATAAGGGCTTTAGGCAACCAATAGTTTTTTTCGCCTAAATGCAAAATTAGCTGCCTAAGGTTTTCTGCCACCAAATTTCTTGGTCGCAAGCATTGTCGCCTCAGGCTCCTGGCCCAAAGTCAGGGACGACTAATTAAGCATTTTAGTTGCAAAAGATCTTTGGCTACTACACTATTGCGAGAAAATGTCTTTGTCGTTCCAAAGTTTTGGCCAAGAAGGCTTTGTCGCCTTAGGTTGTAGGATGTTTTGGGGGGAAGGAGGGCCCAATAGCTTTGCTAACTAAAATAGTTGGTATAGGTTGTCTATGATGACTACATTTGGTTGTAATAGGTAGTTTGTGGCGACTATCATTAGTCCCCCAAGGTTGTCTATGGACACTATGATTGTTCGTAATAGATAGTATGTGACAACTATCATTTGTCACTTAAGATTCTTTGTGGCGACTATGCTTGATCGTAATAGGTAGTGTGGAAACTACTATTTACCTCCAAAAGTAGTCTATGACGGCTATTATTGGTCACTAAGATACTTTACGGCAACTATGATTGGTCGCAATAGGTCTGCATGGAGATTACTATTGATTGCCAAAGGTAATGTGTGACGACTATCGTTGGTCGCCTAACACATTATGTGGCAACTATGATTGGTCGTAATAGATAGTGTGTGAAAACTCTTTCTTGACAATGAAAACCCGTCAAAAAAGACCAATTTGATTAAAAAAAATTGGAACCAAACATTATGTTTATAATTATATTTTAGATTCCATTTGCCTGTTACTGAACAAATACACACAAAATATTAACATAACAAAAAACAAAAGAAGACTTTATAAAACGATCTTATTTTATTAAAAACATACAGTTAGTACATTATAAACATTCAAGAGTTACACCAAAAAATATTACAAAGTTGTAAATTTTGTCATAGAACAATACTACAAAGTCATAATAGATTGAACTCGGAGTTGTTGTGACTGAACTTTAGATGGCAAGTCAGATAAACATTTCCCAATCTTGCACTTCTTCTTGACAGAGTTAGAATAATGGCCCAAATCCTGAAATTTTAATTGAGAGAATCATGATTGTGGAATTGAATATAAATAACTACATAAATATAAACTAGAGTAGAATAAGAACTGCAACAGTAAATGGAAGATATTTACCTTTTTTTCATCTTCTTCATCAAAATAACCATGCATGAGCCAAGCATAGCCATGAGCAACATTTAAGTAGTGTCTAGTTTTGTTCTTTCTCATTAGAAACCATTTCTTTTTGATCCACAACCATCGAAGCATTTATTGTGGGAATGGAAATCGAGCCTCTCTCCTGCATAGCCACACAAAGACATACAAACTGAATTGCAGTGACATCTCTAGAAACACATTTATACACCAGCAATGTAACCATCAATAAAAATGAGTAGTTCATTGATATTCAATTCTAAAAATATTAAACAAAGAAGGTCAGGTCCAGCATTGAAATCATCTGCATATTAGAGTCAAAAAATTCTGCCACATGTAAATAGTTGCCACCACAAACCCTAATTCTAGGCTCGGGTTCCGGAAAGTGGTGGAGTTTGTAGATGGGTTACGGAAGGAGAGAAAAATATTTGGAGTCTCGACTATTTATCTTAGAACTTTGGTATGTGACCGATCAATTTGTATAAAGATTACTCATTCTATTGGTGTCATTGATATATCAATTTACATAAATATTACCCAGCCGACAAGCAGGAAGCTTGCTTAGGCATTGATATGTAAAAGACAACAAAAAAGGAAACATAATACCTAGTTATACCCAAGGTAGTATTCTTCAAAATAATTATCTCATGTGCAGAACTTAGCAAAAGAACGACACAAGAAAAAGTTGTCTAAAAGGGTCACAGAACGACGGCTTGTATATCTTGTCTGTCATGTGGAGGCACTAAGCATCTTGTCCCTGCACTAGAAGTAATTAAGTTTTTTCAAATAAAGGAGTATTATGATGATTTCCGTGGTAGAGCAATATGCTTAAATGCAAAGAATGTGATGCCCATTCTGCTTTATATGCACACTTTGTTTTGTAAAACTGTAATAATATTATACCCAAAGAAAAGGTAATCCAACTCTAACACCCAAACAAAAAGTCAACAAATACAAATCATATAAAGGAGAGTTAAGAGATGCACTAAATACC
Source organism: Iris pallida (assembly GCA_029216955.1). Taxonomy (NCBI): domain Eukaryota; kingdom Viridiplantae; phylum Streptophyta; class Magnoliopsida; order Asparagales; family Iridaceae; genus Iris; species Iris pallida. Next base: position 89,217 of record JANAVB010035341.1, read on the forward strand.
AACCGAGAAAAACTCATGCCAGGAACATCTCACTTCAAAAAGTAGTCATCTAGAAAATTTACAGAGAAAGAAATTAAATGTAGAATATAACACAATTAGGTTTAATTCTAGTATTCTATTGGAGATTCATGGACTCGGTCTTTCCAGCTCAGCGTGACACTTATAAAGCTAATTCTCTGGTAGCCAAATTATAATTTTTGCCATGAGCTCAGCTCGACTATTATCAAATTGGGTTCCTGAATGACTAATCTACTTACAATTTCATTTCAAATTTAATAATTGTCCAGTAAATTTTTAGCCTATTAATTGTTCTAATTTTTGACTAACTGGTGAAGAAAGTTATAAACACTAACCATACCCGCAAAAGAATTACGTCAATGGCTAACAAGCTTTTAGCCAATCATGTATGCAAATGCTCCACGAGACAAAATAGTGCTTCGTATTCAATAAGTTTTACGTCAATGGCTAAAATGTTGTTACTCACACCATATAGGGTTAACAGATCCGTTATACATAAAGTTAACTAGGTAGAATATCGAATTAAGCAGGAGACCAACTGATTCACAGACACCCAATTGTAATCGACAACAATAACAACAGAGGTATTCGTGTATATTGAAGTCCTTAAGGGCAGACACAAGATCCTTTTGTCATTTCTTCTCTATTCACTACAAAATCAGTTACATTCAACAGTGAAGTACCTATAACTGATATCTTCTAATATGAACAAGATCAGATACCAACATTTTATTTCGTCATATATAGATAAATATTGTCCATAAATATATAGGCCAATCACAACTAGTTACTGCAATAAACAATGTCACAACAATTTCACACTATTGAAATTTAAGGACCATACCGGAGCACCTGAAGACAAGGAGACAGTTGGCATTTGGAGCCAACTCTTCATTTGGGAGCTCTGGATAAGTTAGTTGGATTGATGTCAAGTCCAAAAGAAAACAAAATGATATACTATAAAAATTAATTGGTCCTGTCATAAATTTTGTGTACCTGAAATTGGTTTGTCCGACCATACTTCTTGAGGATGCCCAATTCATGAAGCATCTTCAAAGACACTCCAACTGCCATAACTGATCGAGGGAAACCAGGGTAGCAGCAAAAGAGCGGTCCACTTGCGAAAACTTATGATTAACAGTGGAAATTTTAATTATTAAGAACCATGTGCCACATAGCTTCTTCTATCTGCAAACAAACACTACAAAACCCTAAAATGAAGTTCTATAAAAGACAAAATTAGACTGCATAATAACATAATCACTGAATCTTCTTGGCTTCTAGCACAAAATAGGACCTTACGCAGATCTAAATAGCATAAAGTGATCAATCTTCTAGACACGTTTGAAGCAAACAAGATAGGACCTTCTGATTAGGACCAGTCTCCAATTCTGCCAAAACCTGAGTGATAATAATATCTTTTATGTATGCAGAACTAATAACAGAAAAATATGATTGAGTCCAATATTGAATATTCAAGGTAGTTCAAGGGCCACAATGCTAGTAACTTCACCTTTATTTGATGTTAACATAACTAAAGACCCAAACAGAACCTAGACATGATTTCAAATTGCCTTTATACTATAGATCAACATGTCAGTCTTCAAACCGACAAATTATTGTTTACTTTATCAAAGTATACAATTAGATACATCCAGAACGAACCTCCTAAAAACAACAAATTATAATCTGCTGAATTTTTTGGAATAAAAAAAGCCATTTAACCCACGATTGAAACAGTTAACAGACAATCAACAAAGCAATAGAAGCTAAATTAGTGGACACAAAATATAGTTATCAGACTAGGTATTTGATATGGAAACTCTCCAGCAACCAGGCATAAGGATGTATATATGTGTCTTTGATCAAATAAGTTACTTGAAAATCATATGTGAATGAGTTCTATCTTTGCATTTTATTATTACGAACTTAATATGAACAAAAAAGGGGACAAAATATATCAAAATCTTATCATATTTGCATTATGTGAATAGTATATTATTTTATTTTTTGCATTATGTGAATAGTATGATTACTATACTAATACTCTTCTGGAATTCTTTTATAAGTTTATTTTTTGAACCATTACTGCTCCCTTAGCTCCAGTATGCAAAGGAGCTGGCTCGTCATCCCACACATCACACATCAGAATCTTTCCTTTCACTGAATCATCTAAATAGCCACATCATCTTAATTAGAAATAAGTGAGGAAACAAAGTTAAGAACCATGCATTTGATGAACATATGTGGCTTCACCTACGTTAGGTAAAAGGATAAAATTGATTCCTGGTGTTGTAAATGTTGATGGAAGTTCCCTGGCAAGATGAACAAACACTATTTAATTGGAACTTTGCTTTATACAAAAAGACCAATTGGCCTAGATTAGTGCAGACGAGTTTGCCACTAGATAATGTAATAGTGAACAATATTTAATGCTATCCTCTTCATATATCTGCTTTCTTACGTATCTCAATAATTTCTCCATCACCAATCACCAACTTGTCTATTAATTTTTTGATCAATGGTGCTGAAAGGATTCAGAAGTACTTGCATTTTAAACAGTACTAAAGTTGGCAGTGATGGTTCCATTTTAAACAGTCTAACATGTCATAGTCATCTCTTAGATAGGTCCATGGTTCAAGAAGCACTCAGGGTCCTACTTTCTAAATAGGCCCATCACTAAAAATAAAAAAACAATTGTCATGCTTTTTCACCATCTTAAGAGATCTCCAACAAAAGAAATCTCAATTGCAAGACTGTTTTTCTATTACACAAATTTTATTCTGACAAAATTGCCATTTTGTGCTTTCTTTCTGAATGTCTTATAAAGAATGTTCTGCAACCACAAGCCTTTAACTTGTAAGATATTTGTTACTGAAGATATCCACATTTTAACCTCTAATATAAGCAAATAATCTAAGAAACATGAGACACGTAACATGATCAAAGAGTAAATTTAAAATGGTGTTTGTTGCCCAAAAAAAAAATTATAAACACTCATCAAACATATAGAAGTGCTGATATAAAACCATGAATAGCACTAACCATAGAGAAAATTCAAATAGAATATGATTACCAATAGTAGTATCTTGAATTCTGATCCTACTTTCAACTATAAAAGCCATAGGTTGATAAAAGTATTCCTAACTCCTAGTATTGAATATATATGACTTGCAAAGTATGATAAAAGCAATCAATACAGGTGACAAGAAAAATGTGCATACCTTCATTGATAAACTTAAATTAGGAAATGTTAAACAACTTAGTTTAGGCTTGTTGCAGCATTGGCAGTAGAAGTGGAAGTAGTATCTGGACGAACATGGGTGGTATTCTTTGTAACCCTCTCAGTAGCTAGTGATGTCCCGGTGACATTTTGTTAAGGCATTAGGTGTTTTTTTTTGCTATCCCTAGTATCCAGACGCTCATCATACGTGTGACACTAGCAATTCCTGCACTAACCTCCCTCTTAACTTTAGAACCAATATTTGCCATGGAAGTGATGCGAAACAACAACCTCTCCTTCAATCCCTGTGTACTCTTTGTATCTATAGTGCACCACAAAACCTTGTCAAATAACAGAAAGTAGGATGCTGAGCTATAAAATTCAACATGTGATACAAATAAAACTGCTGGCTACCGTGTTGACACATAATTCAGGCAAGATTTCAAGGACTCTAAAATGCTTGGAAATCTGATGGTCCTGCTCTATCTTGACCAACTGGCATAGACTGACTAGCAAAAATCCTGTGGCAAATGTCCAAAAACACACCATAAATATGAGCAAAAGGGAATTATACAAAAACACATAGAAGTAGTATAATACAACAATAAATGGACTCAAGAAGTACTTGTTATTAAATTAAACACACCTGTTGGCATTAGTAACACTGGAACCAGATGGCAAACCAATAAAATGATTTCTTGAGCAGTGGTATTCGGCGCTTGGTGAGTTGGATCACTTTCCATAGCAGTAAGCATAGCTAACGAGCTATCAGTAGCCACAGGAGAAGCTATTTCATATTGATATTATGCTCGTTAGAAAACTTAACTTTTATTTATTAAGCCAAGAACCCATTTAGTCTATCTGAGCAAACCATAGGCATCATTGCTTGCAAAGCAATAATTCTTTTGTTACGCTCCTATAGAATCTCAGTAAGACTTCGTATTGAAGCCGAAACTCCTCAAGCTGAAGAGCGCATTTCCTTCTGCTTCTTAACATCTCAGATTGAAAAATGATTACACTTATTGAAACCACTACGAGCAAATCTAGACAACCAATCTCCATTGGCTAGTTATAAAACTTTTTTCTTCCAAATTTTTACTAGATCTTTCTGATTATGCGATTAGTATGTCAGTTCAGCTAAATTATGAAACTTGCTCCTAGTCAACTTTATGTTCAATTTAAACCTCACAACCTAACATAAAGGCCCAATTTGTCTCAATATGTTTCAAGTAGTTTGTAGTTTTTTGAAATTATATTTGAGCCACTAATAACACACTTTCATCCATAGACAATTTCCCATATAATTAACTCTCTTCACTTTATGAAAATTAAGAATGAGTTGTTTCCTCTTTGGTGATTGTGGTTATTTGCAATACAAACCAATAGATGTTCCGATAATGAGGAGTGGTAAGATACTAGTTAAATAAGCTGCTAAGGATTATATGTAAGCATAAACGAACATGGATCGAAGTTTTAAAGAAGGATATGATTGTGGTTAGTGTTAGAAGAAATGGCTCTTACTGAGTTAAATGGAAAAAAAGTGTTCAAATAGCAGACCCCAAAATTTTGGAGAAAGGATTTGGGTTTGTCATTCAGGTATTATCTGTTCCAAATAGAGCTTGTTTTCTTTAGTCCCTTCCTAGATGGAAACATATATAAGAATATTATTGAACATAATAACGATTTGGCCATCGTCCATCAACCTTTGATATCAATTATCGTCTCTGACAACAATTTTTCTAGGATATAATTAGGGTTTGAGAGAAAATAACCTTGAGAGTCGCCATCAACCTCGCCAGACCGTGAACAACCTTCATGCGCCACTATCAATTGTATCGCGCTGTCATTCAGGCTCGTCGTCCTTCCGTCATCCTCCGTCAGCCTCGTCGCGCCACTATCACCAAAGCAGAGGAAGGGAAAGAGAGAGCGCCTATGCCATTATTAATTTCTCTAAGCGGAAGGGAGAGATAAGAGTTTTTTGTAGAGAGAAAGTGGTGAAAGAAAACTGAGAGGGAAAATTTTAGGAAATTTGTGAGGGGAAATTTGTCTTCGAAAAATTTAGAGAGAGAGGAGCTTTCTCTGGGATGTTTTTGAGGGAATTCTAGGTGGGCGTGGGGGTTGTGGGGTGGGAGGGGGGTGGGGTTGTTAGGTCTTTTTTTTGAATAAATATTTTAAGAACTTTAGGCCACCAAACTATTTGTTTCTGGCCAGATGTTTTTTTTTGGTTGGGACAATTTCTTTTCCCAAATATGTTGCCACTAACTAATAGTAGCCTTAAAAATATTCATGATCGCCTAAAATTGCTAGAAAATTTTATGTTTTCGCTCTACTTTAGCCAAGAAATATTTTTTTTAGTCATTTAAAAAATTTATGGCGAAGAACTTATTAGTCGACACAAACTAATTAATAGTCGCCATAAAATTCATAATTATTTTTGCCAGTAGAGAGAACTTTAGGCGATAACTGCATTTTTTAGTCGTTAAATATCAGTTTGGGCGACTAAATTTTTTTGGTCGTCCCAAATTTTGTGGCCTAAAGCTCTTATTCTTGTAGTGAAATATGATATAAAATAGGCCTCGAATGCTGAAAACGAGTGTAGATAGATGGTTCTAATCGAAATATGGTGTGAAGTGGGGGGGTAGATTGGTGAAAGAGAGTGTATATACGTGATCATAACCGAAATATGGTAAAAACAATCGCGTAGATTTGTGGAAACGAGTATAGAAATATAATTTGTAACCGAAAAAGGTGTCAAATTCTCGTAGAACGGTGAAAACGAGTATAAATGAGTCATTCTAATTGAAATATGGTATAAAATGCGCGTACAATGATGAAGAAGAGTATTAGATGGGTGATTATAATTAAATTATGGTATAGTGCGTGGAATGGTGAATACGAGTATTGATGGGTGATTCTAAGGAAAATATGATGAAAATGGAGGGTAGAATGGTGAAAACGTGTTTAGATGGGTGGTTCTAATCAAAATATGGTATAAATTAGGCATAGATTGGCGAAACCGAGTGTACATGCGTAATTCTAACCAAAATATGGTAAAAAAGTGGCAAAGATTAGCGAAAACGAGTATAGAAATATAATTTGTAACAAAAATAAGGTATAAAATACAAGTATTATGGTGAAAACGAGTATAGATAGGTTGTTCTATTCAAAATATGGTGTACAACGGACGTAGACTAGTGAAACCGAGTGTAGATGCGTGATTCTAACCAAATGTGGTAAAAAAAAGTTGTGCAGATTTGTGGAAACGAGTATAGAAATGTAATCTAGAAACAAATGTGTGATTCTAGTTAAAATTTGGTATAAAATGCGAATACAATGATGAAATGAGTATTAACGGGCAATTTGCATTGAATTATGGGACAAAGTAGGCGTGGAATGGTAAAAATGAGTTTGGTGGGTGATTGTAACTAATATATTGTAAAAAATAGACGTAGAATGGTGAAAAAGAGTATAGATAGGTGGTTCTATTCGAAATATGGCGTAGAATTGGCAAAATCGAGTATAGATGCGTGATTCTAACCGAAACATAGTTAAAAGGTGGCGTAGATTGTGGAAACGAGTATAGAAATATAATTTCAAATCGAAGTAAGGTTTAAAATGCTCGTAGAGTGGTGAAAACGAGTATAAATGTGTGGTTCTTGTTGAAATATGGTACCGAATAGTGAAACTGGACGTTGAATGGTGAAAACGAGTATAGATAGGTTGTTCTATTCAAAATATAGAGGAAAACGAGCGTAGACTAGGGAAACCGAGTGTAGATGCGTGATTCTAACCGAAATGTAGTAAAAAAAGGGCGCAGATTTGTGAAAACGAGTATAGAAATGTAATTTAGAAATAAATTTGTGATTATAGTTGAAATTTGGTATAAAATACGAGTACAATGATGAAAATGAGTATTAACGGGCAATTTGCATTGAAATATGGGACAAAGTAGACGTGGAATGGTGAAAACGAGTTTGGTGGGTGATTGTAACTGATATATTGTAAAAATGGACGCAGAATGTGAAAATGAGTATAAATGGGTGGTTCTATTCGAAACTTGCTGTAGAATTGGGGTAGATTGGTAAAATCGAGTGTAGATGCATGATTCTAAACAAAACGTGGTTAAAACGTGGCATAGATTTATGGAAACGAGTATAGAAATGTAATTTCAAATCGAAGTAAGGTTTAAAATGCTCGTAGAATGTAAAAAACGAGTACAAATGTGTGGTTCTTGTTGAAATATGGTACCGAACGAGCATACAATGATGCAAACGAGTATTAGATGGGTAATTATAACTGAAATATGTTATAAAAGTAGGCCTAAAATGGTGAAAACGAGTATTTGTGGGTGATTATAACCGTCATATGCTTTTGATAGGCTATGAATGGTGAAAACGAGTATAGATAGGTGGTTCTAATCGAAATATGGTGTGAAGTGGGGGTAGATTGGTGAAAAAGAGTGTAGATGCGTGATTATAACCGAAATATGGTAAAAATAAAATCGCATAGATTTGTGGAAACGAGTACAGAAATATAATTTTCAACCGAAAAAGATATCAAATTCTCGTAGAACGGTGAAAACGAGTATAAATGAGTCATTCTAATTTAAAAATGGTATAAAATGCGCGTACAATGACGAAGAAGAGTATTAGATGGGTGATTATAATTGAATTATGGTACAGTGCGTGGAATGGTGAATACGAGTATTGATGGGTGATTCTAAGCAAACTATGGTGAAAATGGATGTGGAATGGTGAAAACAAGTATAGATGGGTGTTTCTAATCAAAATATGGTATAAATTAGGCGTAGATTGGTGAAACCGAGTGTACGTGCGTGATTCTAACTGAAATATGGTAAAAAAAAGTGGCATAGTTTAGCGAAAACGAGTATATAAATATAATTTGTAACAAAAATAAGGTATAAAATGCTCGTATAATGGTTTAAAACGAGCATCAATAAAGAATTCTAACCGAAATATGGGATAAAATGCGCGTAGAATGATAAAAATGTGTATTCGGTGGGTAATTATAATTGAATTATGGCATAAAATAGGCGTGGAATGGTGAAACGAGTTTTTGTGGGTGATTCTAAACGACCTATAATAAAAATGGATGTAGAATGGTGAAAACGAGTATAGATAGGTTGTTCTATTCAAAATATGGTGTAGAACGGGCATAGACTAGTAAAACCGAGTGTAGATGCGTGATTCTAACCAAAATATGGTAAAAAAAAAAGTGGCACAGATTTGTGGAAACAAGTATAGAAATGTAATCTAGAAATAAATGTGTGATTCTATTTGAAATTTGGTATAAAATGTGATTACAATGATGAAAATGAGTATTAACGGGCAATTTGCATTGAATTATGGGACAAAGTAGGTGTGGAATGGTAAAAACGAGTTTGGTGGGTGATTGTAACTGATATATTGTAAAAATGGACGTAGAATGGTGAAAACGAGTATAGATGGGTGGTTCTATTTGAAATATGGTGTAGAATTGGGGTAGATTGGTAAAATCGAATGAAGATGCGTGACTCTAACCGAAACGTTCTTGAAAAGTGGCGTAGATTTGTGGAAATACGTATAGAAATTTAATTTAAAATTAAAGTAAGGTTTAAAATGCTCGTAGAATGGTAAAAACGAGTACAAATGTGTGGTTCTTGTTGAAACGAGTTTTTGTGGGTGAAACGAGTTTTTGTGGGTGATTCTAAACGACCTATAGTGAAAATGGACGTAGAGTGGCGAAAACGAGCATAGATAGGTTGTTCTATTCAAAATATGGTGTAGAACAGGCGTAGACTAGTGAAACCGAGTATAGATGCGTGATTCTGACCGAAACATGGTAAAAAAAGTGGCGTAGATTTGTGGAAACGAGTATAGAAATATAATCTAGAAATAAATGTGTGATTCTAGTTGAAATTTGGTATAAAATGCGAGTACAATGATGCAAATGAGTATTAACGGGCAATTTGCATTGAATTATGGTACAAATAGGCATGGAATGGTGAAAACGAGTTTGGTGGGTGATTGTAACTGATATATTGTAAAAATGGACGCAGAATGTGAAAATGAGTATAATGGATGGTTCTATTCGAAACATGCTGTAGAATTGGGGTAGATTGGTAAAATCGAGTGTAGATGCGTGATTCTAAACAAAACGTGGTTAAAAAGTGGCATAGATTTATGGAAACTAGTATAGAAATGTAATTTCAAATCAAAGTAAGGTTTAAAATGCTCATAGAATGGTAAAAACGAGTACAAATGTGTGGTTCTTGTTGAAATATGGTACCGAACGAGCATTCAAAGATGCAAACGAGTATTAGATGGGTGACTATAACTGAAATATGATATAAATAGGCCTAGAATGGTGAAAACGAGTATTTGTGGGTGATTATAACCGAAATATGCTTTTGGTAGGCTAAAAATGGTGAAAACGAGTATAGATAGGTGGTTCTAATCGAAATATGGTGTGAAGTGGGGGTAGATTGGTGAAAAAGAGTGTAGATGCGTGATTATAACTGAAATATGGTAAAAACAATTGCATAGATTTGTGGAAACGAGTATAGAAATATAATTTGTAACCGAAAAAAGGTATCAAATTCTCGTAGAATGGTGAAAACGAGCATAAATGAGTCATTCTAATTGAAATATGGTATAAAATGCGCGTACAATGACGAAGAAGAGTATTAGATGGGTGATTATAATTGAATTATGGTATAGTGCATGGAATAGTGACTACGAGTATTGATGGGTGATTCTAAGCAAACTATGGTGAAAATGGATGTAGAATGGTGAAAACGAGTATAGATGGGTGGTTCTAATCAAAATATGGTGTAAATTAGGCGTAGATTTGTGAAACCGAGTGTACGTGCGTGATTCTAGCCAAAATATGGTAAAAAAGTGGCATAGATTTGCGGAAAACGAGTATATAAATATAATTTGTAACCAAATAATGTATAAAATGCTCGTATAATGGTGAAAACGAGCATCAATAAGGGATTCAAACTGAAATATGGGATAAAATGCGCGTAGAATGATAAAAAAGATGTATTCGGTGGGTAATTATAATTGAATTATGGCATAAAATAGGCGTGGAATGTTGAAACGAGTTTTTGTGGTTGATTCTAAATGACCTATAGTGAAAATGGACGTAGAATGGTGAAAACGAGAATAGATAGGTTGTTATATTCAAAATATGGTGTATAACGGGCGTAGACTAGTGAAACCGAGTTTAGATGCGTGATTCTAACCGAAATGTGGTAAAAAAAAAAGTGGCACAGCTTTGTGGAAATGAGTATAGAAATATAATCTAGAAATCAATATGTGATTCTAGTTGAAATTTGGTATAAAATGCGAGTACAATAATGAAAATGAGTATTAACTGGCAATTTGCATTGAATTATGGTATAAAGTAGGCGTGGAATGGTGAAAACGAGTTTGATGGGTGATTGTAATGGATATATTGTAAAAATGGACGTAGAAAGGTGAAATGAGTATAGATGGGTGGTTCTATTCGAAATATAGTATAGAATTGGGATAGATTGGTAAAATCGAGTGTAGATGCGTGATTCTAACCGGAACGTTATTAAAAACTGGCGTAGATTTGTGGAAACGAGTATAGAAATGTAATTTCGAATCGAAGTAAGGTTTTAAATGCTCGTAGAATAGTGAAAACGAGTACAAAGGTGTGGTTCTTGTTGAAATATGGTACCGAATAGTGAAAATGTGATGGAACTGGGGATTCCCAGGACCCTTACTTTGGTGTGCGTATTGATCGATAGAAAGTTAAACAGATTTAATACGTGTTCTAACCCTTCATAGGCAGAAATAAGGGTTCACGAATTATACCTGCGGCGGAAAGAAGACAAGTAATTCCTGGCAATCTCGAGCGGACAACCCCAAGATCTTCTGCACGTATTCCTTCCTCGAGTTGGACGTCGTGTGGGCGACGATATCCCAACCTTTTCTTCCCCTTGGCAGCCCTCTCTTTTTCTCCTTACGTGAATCACGAATTTAGCCCGAACACACAATCCAGGCCCATTAACAATAGCTCGGTCCACTAATGAGCTATTGTTGCACTACCTCCCTAATCCCAAATTATGTTTGTGGGATTCTTTTGTTATATACTCGTTTGGCTCCCCATGTTAAGATATCGTATGTCCGTCGATCCAATTAAGTTACTGACAACTATATTGATTCGACATCTTTTATCCTTAAGTAGTACTGCTCAACTTTATTTGTCATGTCGGATATAATCTACCTGCAGGGTTTACATGACAATCCTTATGCGCTCCTTAAGGGGACATCATCAACCCGATGTATCGGGACATGGATTCCATTTATAATCAACAGTCCATCATACATACAATGTTATTACCCAATTCATAGAGGTTGTTGATTCATAATGAATCTCACTCTTTCATGAGTCAAAGTAATGCACACTGCATATACATGTCTGTTATTATATCCGGATTAAGAGCACAAGCATCCATAATAACAGAGGTGTTTGTTCTCTTATGTAGTCAGTACAAAGAGAACAACCTCAAGTAGTCCTGTTTAATACACACAAAGTGTACTAGTGTAAACCTATAGTCAAGATAGACTAATACCAGATTACACTACAACCTTTCCAATAGATTGTCCAAGTCCATGTAGGTTGTGAACTATTTATATACTCCATAGGGAACTGTTAATATGATCTTCTGTGTGACACCACACACCATATTATCTACAATATAGAATATGAGACATTTGCATTAACACTTGCAACAGATACAATATGCAAACATTTGCCCATATGATTCTTATTCAAAATTTAAAGAAATAAGGTTACTACAAAAGTGATGCTTTTAGTATATAACCCTAACCAAATGGACGTAGAATGGTGAAAACGAGTATTGATCGGTTGTTCTATTCAAAATATGGTGGAGAACGAGCGTAGACTAGTGAAACCGAGTGTAGATGCGTGATTCTAACCAAAATGTGGTTAAAAAAGTGGCGTAGATTTGTGAAAACGAGTATAGAAATGTAATTTAGAAATAAATGTGTGATTCTAGTTAAAATTTTGTATAAATACGAGTACAACGATGAAAATGAGTATTAACGGACAATTTGCATTCAATTGTGGTACAAAGTAGGCGTGGAATGGTGAAACGAGTTTGGTGGGTGATTGTAACAGATATATTGTAAAAATGGACGTAGAATGGTGAAAACGAGTATAGATGGGTGGTTCTTTTCGAAATATGGTATAGAATTGGGGGTAGATTGGTAAAATCGAATGTAGATGCATGATTCTAGCCGAAACGTGGTTAAAAAGTGGCGTAGAATTGTGGAAACGAGTATAGAAATGTAATTTCAAATCAAAGTAAGGTTTAAAATGCTCGTAGAATGGTAAAAACGAGTATAAAAGTGTGGTTCTTATTGAAATATGGTACCGAATAGTGAAAATGGACGTAGAAAGGTGAAAACGAGTATAGATAGGTTGTTCTATTCAAAATATGGTTTAGAACGGGCGTAGACTAGTGAAACCGAGTATAGATGCGTGATTCTAACCAAAATGTGGTAAAAAAAAGTGGCACAGCTTTGTGGAAACGAGTATAGAAATGTAATCTAGAAATAAATGTGTGATTCTAGTTGAAATTTGGTATAAAATGCGAGTACAATGATGAAAATGAGTATTAACGGGCAATTTGCATTGAATTACGGGACAAATTAGGCGTGGAATGGTGAAAACGAGTTTTGTGGATGATTGTAACTGATATATTGTAAAAATGGACGTAGAATGGTGAAAACGAGTATAGATGGGTGGTTCTATTCTAAATATGGTGTAGAATTGGGGTAGATTGGTAAAATCGAACGAAGATGCGTGATTCTAACCGAAACTTTCTTAAAAAGAGGCGTAGATTTATGGAAACGAGTATAGAAATATAATTTCAAGTCAAAGTAAGGTTTAAAATGCTTGTAGAATGGTAAAAACGAGTACAAATGTGTGGTTCTTGTTGAAATATGGTGTCGAACGAACATACAAAGATGCAAACGAGTATTAGATGGGTAACTATAACTGAAATATAATATAAAATAGGCCTAGAATGGTGAAAACGAGTATTTGTGGATGATTATAACCGAAATATGCTTTTGATAGGCTAAGAATGGTGAAAACGAGTATAGATAGGTGGTTCTAATCGAAATATGGTGTGAAGTGGGGGTAGATTGGTAAAAAGAGTGTAGATGCGTGATTATAACCGAAATATGGTAAAAAAATTGCATAGATTTGTGGAAACGTGTATAGAAATATAATTAGTAACCGAAAAAAGTATCAAATTCTCGAAGAACGGGGAAAACGAGTATAAATGTCATTCTAATTGAAATATGGTATAAAATGCGTGTACAATGACGATGAAGAGTATTAGATGGGTGATTATAATTGAATTGTGGTGTAGTGCGTGGAATGGAGTTTTGATGGGTGATTCTAATCAAAATATGGTGTAAATTTGGCGTAGATTGGTGAAACCGAGTGTACATGCGTGATTCTAACCAAAATATTGTAAAAAAAGTGGCATAGATTAGCAAAAATGAGTATAGAAATATAATTTGTAACCAAAATAAGGTATAAAATGCTCGTATAATGGAGAAAACGAGCATCAATAAGGAATTCTAACTGAAATATGGGATAAAATGCGCGTAGAATGATAAAAATGTGCATTCGGTGGGTAATTATAATTGAATTATGGCATAAAATAGTCGTGGAGTGGTGAAACGAGTTTTTGTGGGTGATTCTAAACGACCTATAGTGTAAATGGACGTGGAATGGTGAAAACGAGTATAGATAGGTTGTTCTATTCAAAATATGGTATAGAATGGGCGCAGAGTAGTGAAATCGAGTTTAGATGCGTGATTCTAACCGAAATTTGGTAAAAAAAAAGTGGCATAGATTTGTGGAAACAAGTATAGAAAATTAATTTAGAAATAAATGTGTGATTCTAAATGAAATTTGGTATAAAATGCGAGTACAATAATGAAAATGAGTATTAACTGGCAATTTGCATTGAATTATGGTATAAAGTAGGCGTGGAATGGTGAAAATGAGTTTGATGGGTGATTGTAATGGATTTATTGTAAAAATGGACGTAGAATGGTAAAAATGAGTATAGATGGGTGGTTATATTCGAAATATAGTATAGAATTGGGATAGATTGGTAAAATCGAGTGTAAATGCGTGATTCTAACCAGAACGTTGTTAAAAACTGGCGTAGATTTGTGGAAACGAGTATAGAAATGTAATTTCAAATCAAAGTAAGGTTTTAAATGCTCGTAGAATAGTGAAAACGAGTACAAAAGTGTGGTTCTTGTTGAAATATGGTACCGAATAGTGAAAATGTGGTGGAACTGGGGATTCCTAGGACCCTTACTTTGGTGTGCGTATTGATCGATAGAAAGTTAAATTGATTTAATACGTGTTCTAACCCTTCATAGGCAGAAATAAGGGTTCACGAATTATACCTGCGGTGGAAAGAAGATAAGTAATTCCTGGCAATCTCGAACGGACAACCCCAAGATCTTCTACACGTATTCCTTCCTCGAGTTGGACGTCGTGTGGGCGACGATATCCCAACCTTTTTTTCTCCTTGGCAGCCCTCTCTTTTTCTCCTTACGTGAATCACGAATTTAGCCCGAACACACAATCCAGGCCCATTAACAATAGCTCGGTCCACTAATGTGCTATTGTTGCACTACCTCCCTAATCCCAAATTATGTTTGTGGGATTCTTTTATTATATACTCGTTTGGCTCCCCATGTTAAGATATCGTATGTCCGTCGATCCAATTAAGTTACTGACAACTATATTGATTCGACATCTTTTATCCTTAAGTAGTACTGCTCAACTTTATTTGTCATGTCGTATATAATCCACCTACAGGGTTTACATGACAATCCTTATGCGCTCCTTAAGGGGACATCATCAATCCGATGTATCGGGACATGGATTCCATTTATAATCAACAGCCCATCATACATACAATGTTATTACCCAATTCATAGAGGTTGTTGATTCATAATGAATCTCACTCTTTCATGAGTCAAAGTAATGCACACTGCATATACATGTCTGTTATTATATTCGGATTTAGAGCACAAGCATCCATAATAACAGAGGTGTTTGTTCTCTTATGTAGTCAGTACAAAGAGAACAACCTCAAGTGGTCCTGTTCAATACACACAAAGTGTACTAGTGTAAACCTATAGTCAAGATAGACTAATACCAGATTACACTATAACCTTTCCAATAGATTGTCCAAGTCCATGTAGGTTGTGAACTATTTATATACTCCATAGGGAACTGATAATATGATCTTCTGTGTGACACCACACACCATATTATCTACAATATAGAATATCAGACATTTGCATTAATACTTGCAACAGATACAATATGCAAACATTTACCCATATGATTCTCATTCAAAATTTAAGGAAATAAGGTTACTACAAAAGTGATGCTTTTAGTATATAACCCTAACAAAATGGACGTAGAATGGTGAAACGAGTATTGCTCGGTTGTTCTATTCAAAATATGGTGGAGAACGAGCGTAGACTAGTGAAACCGAGTGTAGATGCGTGATTCTAACCAAAATGTGGTTAAAAAGTGGCGTAGATTTTTGAAAACGAGTATAGAAATGTAATTTAGAAATAAATGTGTGATTCTAGTTAAAATTTGGTATAAAATACGAGTACAACGATAAAAATGAGTATTAACGGACAATTTGCATTCAATTATGGTACAAAGTAGGCGTGGAATGGTGAAACGAGTTTGGTGGGTGATTGTAACTGATATATTGTAAAAATGGACGTAGAATGGTGAAAACGAGTATAGATGGGTGGTTCTTTTCGAAATATGGTGTAGAATTGTGGTAGATTGGTAAAATCGAATGTAGATGCATGATTCACGCCAAAACGTGGTTAAAAAGTGGCGTAGAATTATGGAAACGAGTATAGAAATGTAATTTCAAATCGAAGTAAGGTTTAAAATGTTCATAGAATGGTAAAAACGAGTATAAATGTGTGGTTCTTGTTGAAATATGGTACCGAATAGTGAAAATGGACGTAGAAAGGTGAAAACGAGTATAGATAGGTTGTTCTATTCAAAATATGGTTTAGAACGGGCGTAGACTAGTGAAACCGAGTATAGATGCGTGATTCTAACCAAAATTTGGTAAAAAAAAGTGGCACAGCTTTGTGGAAACGAGTATAGAAATGTAATCTAGAAATAAATGTGTGATTCTAGTTGAAATTTGGTATAAAATGCGAGTACAATGATGAAAATGAGTATTAACGGGCAATTTGCATTGAATTAAGGGACAAACTAGGCGTGGAATGGTGAAAAACGAGTTTTGTGGATGATTGTAACTGATATATTGTAAAAATGGACGTAGAATGGTGAAAACGAGTATAGATGGGTGGTTCTATTCGAAATATTGTGTAGAATTGGGGTAGATTGGTAAAATCGAACGAAGATGCGTGATTCTAACCGAAACTTTCTTAAAAAGAGGCGTAGATTTGTGGAAACGAGTATAGAAATGTAATTTCAAGTCCAAATAAGGTTTAAAATGCTCGTAGAATAGTAAAAACGAGTACAAATGTGTGGTTCTTGTTGAAATATGGTGCCGAACGAACATATAAAGATGCAAACGAGTATTAGATGGGTAACTATAACTGAAATATGATATAAAATAGGCTTAGATTGGTGAAAACGAGTATTTGTGGATGATTATAACCGAAATATGCTTTTGATAGGCTAAGAATGGTGAAAACGAGTATAGATAGGTGGTTCTAATCGAAATATGATGTGAAGTGGGGGTAGATTGGTGAAAAGAGTGTAGATGCGTGATTATAACCGAAATATGGTAAAAAATTGCATAGATTTGTGGAAACGTGTATAGAAATATAATTAGTAACCGAAAAAAGTGTCAAATTCTCGAAGAACGGGGAAAACGAGTATAAATGTCATTCTAATTGAAATATGGTATAAAATGCGTGTACAATGACGATGAAGAGTATTAGATGGGTGATTATAATTGAATTGTGGTGTAGTGCGTGGAATGGAGTTTTGATGGGTGATTCTAATCAAAATATGGTGTAAATTTGGCGTAGATTGGTGAAACCGAGTGTACATGCGTGATTCTAACCAAAATATTTAAAAAAAAGTGGCATAGATTAGCAAAAAATGAGTATAGAAATATAATTTGTAACCAAAATAAGGTATAAAATGCTCGTATAATGGAGAAAACGAGCATCAATAAGGAATTCTAACTGAAATATGGGATAAAATGTGCGTAGAATGATAAAAATGTGCATTCGGTGGGTAATTATAATTGAATTATGGCATAAAATAGTCGTGGAGTGGTGAAACGAGTTTTTGTGGGTGATTCTAAACGACCTATAGTGTAAATGGACGTGGAATGGTGAAAACGAGTATAGATAGGTTGTTCTATTCAAAATATGGTGTAGAACGGGCGCAGACTAGTGAAATCGAGTTTAGATGCGTGATTCTAACCGAAATTTGGTAAAAAAAAGTGGCATAGATTTGTGGAAACAAGTATAGAAAATTAATTTAGAAATAAATGTGTGATTCTAAATGAAATTTGGTATAAATGTGTGATTCAAGTTGAAATTTGGTATAAAATGCGAGAACAATGATGAAAATAAGTATTAACGGGCAATTTGCATTGAATTATGGGACAAAGTTGGCGTAGAATGGTGAAAACGAGTTTGCTGGATAATTGTAACTGATATATTGTAAAAATTGACGTAGAATAGTGAAAACGAGTATAGATGGGTGGTTCTATTCGAAATATGGTGTAGAATTGGGGTAGATTGGTCAAATCGAATGTAGATGCGTGATTCTAACGGAAATGTGGTTAAAAAGTGGTATAGATTTGTGGAAATGAGTATAGAAATGTAATTTCAAATCGAAGTAAGGTTTAAAATGCTCGTAGAATGGTAAAAACGAGTATAAATGTGTGGTTCTTGTTGAAATATGGTACCGAATAGTGAAAATGGACATAGAATGGTGAAATCGAGTATCGATAGGTTGTTCTATTCAAAATATGGTGGAGAACGAGCGTAGACTAGTGAAATCGAGTGTAGATGTATGATTCTAACCGAAATGTGGTAAAAAAAGTGGCGTAGATTCGTGAAAACGAGTATAGAAATATAATTTAGAAATAAATGTGTGATTCTAGTTAAAATTTGGTATAAAATACGGGTACAACGATGGAAATGAGTATTAACGGGCAATTTGAATTCAATTATGGTACAAAGTAGGCGTGGAATGGTGAAACGAGTTTGGTGGGTGATTGTAACTGATATATTGTAAAAATGGACGTAGAATGGTGAAAACGAGTATAGATGGGTGGTTTTATTCGAAATATGGTGTAGAATTGTGGTAGATTGGTAAAATCGAATGTAGATGCGTGATTCAAACCGAAACGTGGTTAAAAAGTGGCGTAGATTTGTGGAAACGAGCTTAGAAATGTAATTTCAAATCGAAGTAAGTTTTAAAATGCTCGTAGAATGGTAAAAAACGAGTATACATGTGTGGTTCTTGTTGAAATATGGTGCCGAATAGTGAAATGGACATAGAAAGGTGAAAACGAGTATAGATAGGTTGTTATATTCAAAATATGGTGGAGAACGAGCGTAGACTAGTGAAACCGAATGTAGATTCGTGGTTCTAACCGAAATGTCGTAAAAAAGTGATGTAGATTTGTGGAAATGAGTATAGAAATGTAATTTAGAAATAAATGTGTGATTCTAGTTAAAATTTGGTAGAAAATACGAGTACAATGATAAAAATGAGTATTAACGGACAATTTGCATTCAATTATGGTACAAAGTTGGCGTGGAATGGTAAAAAACGAGTTTGTTGGGTGATTATAACTGATATATTGTAAAAATGGACGTAGAATGGTGAAAACGAGTATAGATGGGTGGTTCTATTCGAAATATGGTGTAGAATTGGGATAGATTGGTAAATTCGAGTGTAGATGCGTGATTCTAAACGAAACATGGTTAAAAGTGGCGTAGATTTGTGGAAACGAGTATAGAAATGTAATTTGAAATCGAAGTAAGGTTTAAAATGCTCGTAGAATGGTAAAAACGAGTATAAATTGGTGGTTCTTGTTAAAATATGGTACCGAACGAGCATACAAAGATGCAAACGTGTATTAGATGGGTAACTATAACTGAAATATGATATAAAATAGGCCTGGAATGGTGAAAACGAGTATTTGTGGGTGACTATAACCAAAATATGCTTTTGATAGGCTAGGAATGGTGAAAACGAGTATATATATGTGGTTCTAATCGAAATTTGGTGTGAAGTGGGGGTAGATTGGTGAAAAGAGTATAGATGCGTGATTATAACCGAAATATGGTAAAACCAATCCCGTAGATTTGTGGAAACGAGTATAGAAATATAATTAGTAACAGAAAAAGGTATCAAATTCTCGAAGAACGCTGAAAACGAGTATAAATGTGTCATTCTAATTGAAATATGGTATAAATTGCACGTACAATGACGAAGAAGAGTATTAGATGGTTGGTTCTAATCAAAATATGGTGTAAATTAGGCGTAGATTGGTGAAAATGAGTGTACATGCGTGATTCTAACCAAAATATAGTAAAAAAAGGTAACATAAATTAGCGAAAACGAGTATAGAAATATAATTTGTAACCAAAATCAGGTATAAAATGCTCGTATAACGGTGAAAACGAGCATTAATAAGGGATTCTAATTGAAATATGGGATAAAATGCGCGTAGAATGTTAAAAATATGCATTCGGTGGGTAATTATAACTGAATTATGGCATAAAATAGTCGTGGAATGGTGAAACGAGTTTTTGTGGGTGATTCTAAATGACCTATAGTGAAAATCGACGTAGAATGGTAAAAACGAGTATAGATAGGTTGCTCTTTTCAAAATATGGTGTAGAACGGGCGTAGACTAGTGAAACCAAGTGTAGATGCATGATTCTAACCGAAACGTGTATAGATGGGTGGTTCTAATCAAAATATGATGTAAATTAGGCATAGATTGGTTAAACCGAGTGTACATGCGTAATTCTAACCAAAATATGGTAAAAAAAGTGGCAAAGATTAGCGAAAACGAGTATAGAAATATAATTTGTAACCAAAATAAGGTATAAAATGCAAGTATTATGGTGAAAATGAGAATCAATAAGGGATTCTAACTGAAATATGGGATGAAATACGCGTAGAATGATAAAAATGTGTATTCGACGGGTAATTATAATTGAATCATGGCACAAAATAGGCGTGGAATGGTGAAACAAGTTTTTGTGGGTGATTCTAAACGACCTATAGTAAAAATGGATGAAGAATGGTGAAAACGAGTATAGATAGGTTGTTCTATTCAAAATAAGGTGTAGAACGGGAGTAGACTAGTGAAACCGATTGTAGATGCGTGATTCTAACCAAAACGTGGTAAAAAAACTGGTGTAGATTTGTGGAAACGAGTATAGAAATGTAATCTAGAAATAAATGTGTGATTCTAGTTGAAATTTGGTATTAAAGGCGAGTACAATGATGAGAATGAGTAATAACGGACAATTTGCATTGAATTATGGTACAAAGTAGGCGAGGAATGGTGAAAACGAGTTTGGTGGGTGATTATAACTGATATATTGTAAAAATAGACGTAGAATGGTAAAAACTGTGTAGATGGGTGGTTCTACTCAAAATATGGTGTAGAATTGGGGTAGATTGGTAAAATTGAGTGTAGATGCGTGATTCTAACCGAATCATGGTTAAAAAGTGGCGTAGATTTGTGGAAATGAGTATAGAAATGTAATTTCAAATCGAAGTAAGATTTAAAATTCTTGTACAATGGTAAAAACGAGTATAAATGTGTGGTTCTTGTTGAAATATGGTACCGAACGAGCATACAAAGATGCAAATGAGTATTAGATTGGTAACTTTAACTGAAATATGATATAAAATAGGCATAGAATGGTAAAAACGAGTATTTGTGGGTGATTATATCCGAAATATGCTTTTGGTAGGCTACGAATGGTGAAAACGAGTATAGATAGGTGGTTCTAATCGAAATATGGTATGAAGTGGGGGTAAATTGGTGAAAAAGAGTGTAGATGCGTGATTATAATCGAAATGTGGTAAAAAAATCGCGTAGATTTGTGGAAACGAGTATAAAAATATAATTTGTAACCAAAAAAGGTATCAAATTCTCGTAGAACGGTAAAAACGAGTATAAATGAGTCATTCTAATTGAAATATGGTATAAAATCCAGAATTAATGAAGTAGACAAGAAAAACTAAGGTATAAAATGCTTGTATAATGGTGAAAACGAGCATCAATAAGGGATTCTAACTAAAATATGGGATAAAATGCGCGTAGAATGATAAAAATGTGTATTCGGTAGGTAATTATAGTTGAATTATGGCGTAAAATAGACGTGGCATGGTGAACCGAGTTTTTATGGGTGGTTATAAACGACCTATAGTGAAAATGGACGTAGAATGGTAAAAACGAGTATAGATAGGTTGTTCTATTCAAAATATGGTGTAGAACGGGCGTAGACTAGTGAAATCGAGTGTACATGCGTGATTCTAACCAAAATTTGGTAAAAAAAAGTAGCACAGAATTGTGAAAACGAGTATAGAAATGTAATTTAGAAATAAATATGTGATTCTAGTTGAAATTTAGTATAAAATGCGAGTACAATGATGAAAATGAGTATAAACGACCAATTTGCATTCAATTATGGTAGAAAGTAGGCGTGGAATGGTGAAAACGAGTTTGGTGGGTGATTGTAACTGATATATTGTAAAAATGGACGTAGAATGGTGAAAACGAGTATAGATGGGTGGTTCTATTCGAAATATGGTGTAGAATTGGGGTAGATTGGTAAATTCGAATGTAGATGCGTGATTCTAACCGAAACGTGGTTAAAAAGTGGCATAAATTTATGGAAACGAGTATAGAAATGTAATTTTAAATCGAAGTAAGGTTTAAAATGCTTGTAGAATGGTAAAAACGAGTATAAATGTGTGGTTCTTGTTGAAATATGGTACCGAACGAGCATACAAGGATGCAAACGAGTATTAGATGGGTAACTATAACTGAAATATAATATAAAATAGGCCTCGAATGGTGAAAACGAGTATTTGTGGGTGATTATAACCGAAATATGCTTTTGGTTGGTTAAGAATGGTGAAAACGGGTGTAGATAGGTGGTTCTAATCGAAATATGGTGTGAAGTGGGGGTAGATTGGTGGAAAAGAGTGTATATGCATGATCATAACCGAAATATGGTAAAAAAAATCGCGTAGATTTGTGGAAACGAGTATAGAAATATAATTTGTAACCGAAAAAGGTGTCAAATTCTCGTAGAACGGTGAAAACGAGTATAAATGAGTCATTCTAATTGAAATATGGTATAAAATGTGCGTACAATGATGAAGAAGAGTATTAGATGGGTGATTATAATTGAATTATGGTATAGTGCGTGGAATGGTGAATACGAGTATTGATGGGTGATTCTAAGGAAAATATGGTGAAAATGGAGGTAGAATGGTGAGAACGTGTATAGATGGGTGGTTCTAATCAAAATATGGTATAAATTAGGCATAGATCGGCGAAATCGAGTGTACATGCGTGATTCTAACCAAAATATGGTAAAAAAAAGTGGCATAGATTAGCAAAAACGAGTATAGAAATATAATTTGTAACCAAAATAAGGTATAAAATGCAAGTATTATGGTGAAAACGAGCATCAATAAGGGATTCTAACTGAAATATGGAATAAAATACGCGTAGAATGATAAAAATGTGTATTCGACGGGTAATTATAATTGAATCATGGCACAAAATAGGCGTGGAATGGTGAAACGAGTTTTTGTGGGTGATTCTAAACGACCTATAGTAAAAATGGATGTAGAATGGTGAAAACGAGTATAGATAGGTTGTTCTATTCAAAATAAGGTGTAGAACGGGCGTAGACTAGTGAAACCGATTGTAGATGCGTGATTCTAACCAAAATGTGGTAAAAAAAAAGTGGTGTAGATTTGTGGAAACGAGTATAGAAATGTAATCTAGAAATAAATGTGTGATTCTAGTTGAAATTTGGTATTAAAGGCGAGTACAATGATGTGAATGAGTAATAACGGACAATTTGCATTGAATTATGGTACAAAGTAGGCGAGGAATGGTGAAAACGAGTTTGGTGGGTGATTATAACTGATATATTGTAAAAATGGACGTAGAATGGTGAAAACTGTGTAGATGGGTGGTTCTACTCAAAATATGGTGTAGAATTGGGGTAGATTGGTAAAATTGAGTGTAGATGCGTGATTCTAACCGAATCGTGGTTAAAAAGTGGCGTAGATTTGTGGAAATGAGTATAGAAATGTAATTTCAAATCGAAGTAAGGTTTAAAATTCTTGTACAATGGTAAAAACGAGTATAAATGTGTGGTTCTTGTTGAAATATGGTACCGAACGAGCATACAAAGATGCAAATGAGTATTAGATTGGTAACTTTAACTGAAATATGATATAAAATAGGCATAGAATGGTAAAAACGAGTATTTGTGGGTGATTATATCCGAAATATGCTTTTGGTAGGCTACGAATGGTGAAAACGAGTATAGATAGGTGGTTCTAATCGAAATATGGTATGAAGTGGGGGTAAATTGGTGAAAAAGAGTGTAGATGCGTGATTATAATCGAAATGTGGTAAAAAAAATTGCGTAGATTTGTGGAAACGAGTATAGAAATATAATTTGTAACCAAAAAAGGTATTAAATTCTCGTAGAACGGTAAAAACGAGTATAAATGAGTCATTCTAATTAAAATATGGTATAAAATCTAGAATTAATGAAGTAGACAAGAAAAACTAAGGTATAAAATGCTTGTATAATGGTGAAAACGAGCATCAATAAGGGATTCTAACTAAAATATGGGATAAAATGCGCGTAGAATGATAAAAATGTGTATTCGGTAGGTAATTATAGTTGAATTATGGCATAAATAGACATGGAATGGTGAACCGAGTTTTATGGGTGATTATAAACGACCTATAGTGAAAATGGACGTAGAATGGTAAAAACGAGTATAGATAGGTTGTTCTATTCAAAATATGGTGTAGAACGGGCGTAGACTAGTGAAACCGAGTGTACATGCGTGATTCTAACCAAAATTTGGTAAAAAAAAGTAGCATAGATTTGTGAAAACGAGTATGGAAATGTAATTTAGAAATAAATGTGTGATTCTAGTTAAAATTTAGTATAAAATGCGAGTACAATGATGAAAATGAGTATAAACGACCAATTTGCATTCAATTATGGTAGAAAGTAGGCGTGGAATGGTGAAAACGAGTTTGGTGGGTGATTGTACTGATATATTGTAAAAATGGACGTAGAATGGTGAAAACGAGTATAGATGGGTGGTTCTATTCGAAATATGGTGTAGAATTGGGGTAGATTGGTAAATTCGAATGTAGATGCGTGATTCTAACCGAAACGTGGTTAAAAAGTGGCATAAATTTATGGAAACGAGTATAGAAATGTAATTTTAAATCGAAGTAAGGTTTAAAATGCTTGTAGAATGGTAAAAACGAGTATAAATGTGTGGTTCTTGTTGAAATATGGTACCGAACGAGCATACAAGGATGCAAATGAGTATTAGATGGGTAACTATAACTGAAATATAATATAAAATAGGCCTCGAATGGTGAAAACGAGTATTTATGGGTGATTATAACCGAAATATGCTTTTGGTTGGTTAAGAATGGTGAAAACGAGTGTAGATAGGTGGTTCTAATCGAAATATGGTGTGAAGTGGGGGTAGATTGGTGGAAAAGAGTGTATATGCATGATCATAACCAAAATATGGTAAAAAAAATCGCGTAGATTTGTGGAAACGAGTATAGAAATATAATTTGTAACCGAAAAAGGTGTCAAATTCTCGTAGAACGGTAAAAACGAGTATAAATGAGTCATTCTAATTGAAATATGGTATAGAATGTGCGTACAATGATGAAGAAGAGTATTAGATGGGTGATTATAATTGAATTATGGTATAGTGCGTGGAATGGTGAATACGAGTATTGATGGGTGATTCTAAGGAAAATATGGTGAAAATGGAGGTAGAATGGTGAAAACGTGTATAGATGGGTGGTTCTAATCAAAATATGGTGTAAATTAGGCATAGATTGGCGAAACCGAGTGTACATGCGTGATTCTAACCAAATATGGTAAAAAAAGTGGCAAAGATTAGCAAAAACGAGTATAGAAATATAATTTGTAACCAAAATAAGGTATAAAATGCAAGTATTATGGTGAAAACGAGTATAGATAGGTTGTTCTATTCAAAATATTGTGTACAACGGGCATAGACTAGTGAAACCGAGTGTAGATGCGTGATTCTAACCAAAATGTGGTAAAAAAAAAGTTGTGCAGATTTGTGGAAACGAGTATAGAAGTGTAATCTAGAAACAAATGTGTGATTCTAGTTGAAATTTGGTATAAAATGCGAATACAATGTTGAAAATGAGTATTAACGGTCAATTTGTATTGAATTATGGGACAAAGTAGACGTGGAATGGTAAAAACGAGTTTGGTGGGTGACTGTAACTGTTATATTGTAAAAATAGACGTAGAATGGTGAAAACGAGTATAGATGGGTGGTTCTATTCGAAATATGGCGTAGAATTGGTAAAATCGAGTATAGATGCGTGATTCTAACCGAAACATAGTTAAAAAGTGGCGTAGATTTGTGGAAACGAGTATAGAAATGTAATTTCAAATCGAAGTAAGGTTTAAAATGCTCGTAGAGTGGTGAAAACGAGTATAAATGTGTGGTTCTTGTTGAAATATGGTACTGAATAGTGAAAATGGACGTTGAATGGTGAAAACGAGTATAGATAGGTTGTTCTATTCAAAATATGGAGGAGAACGAGCATAGACTGGGGAAACCGAGTGTAGATGCTTGATTCTAACCGAAATGTGGTAAAAAAAAAGGGCACAGATTTGTGAAAACAAGTATAGAAATATAATTTAGAAATAAATATGTGATTATAGTTGAAATTTGGTATAAAAATACGAGTACAATGATGAAAATGAGTATTAACGGGCAATTTGCATTGAAATATGGGACAAAGTAGACGTGGAATGGTGAAAACGAGTTTGGCGGGTGATTGTAACTGACATATTGTAAAAATGGACGCAGAATGTGAAAATGAGTATAAATGGGTGGTTCTATTCGAAACATGCTGTAGAATTGGGGTAGATTGGTAAAATCGAGTGTAGATGCGTGATTCTAACCGAAACGTGGTTAAAAAGTGGCGTAGATTTGTGGAAACGTGTATAGAAATGTATTTTCAAATCGAAGTAAGGTTTAAAATGTTCGTAGAATGGTAAAAACGAGTATAAATGTGTGGTTCATGTTGAAATATGGTACCGAATAGTGAAAATGGACATAGAATGGTCAAAACAAGTATAGATAGGTCATTCTATTCAAATATGGTGGAGAACGAGCGTAGACTAGTGAAACCGAGTGTAGATGGGTGATTCTAACCGAAATGTGGTATAAAAAAAGTGGCGTAGATTTGCGAAAACGAGTATAGAAATGTAATTTAGAAATAAATGTGTGATTCTAGTTGAAATTTGGTATAAAAATGCGAGTTCGATGATGAAAATGAGTATTAACGGGCAATTTGCATTGAATTATGGTACAAAGTAGGCGTGGAATGGTAAAAACGAGTTTGGTAGGTGATTGTAGCTGATATATTGTAAAAATGGACGTAGAATGGTGAAAACGAGTATAGATGGGTGGTTCTATTCGAAATATGGTGTAGAATTGGTAAAATAGAGTGTAAATGCGTGATTCTAACCGAAACGTGGTTAAAAAATGGCGTAGAGTTGTGAAAACGAGTGTAAAAATGTAATTTCAAATCAAAGTAAGGTTTAAAATGCTCGTAGAATGGTAAAAACGAGTGTAAATGTGTGTTTCTTGTTGATATATGGTACCAAATGAGCATACAAAGATGCAAACGAGTATTAGATGGGTAACTATAACTGAAATTTGATATAAAATAGGCCTAGAATGGTGAAAACGAGTATCTGTGGGTTGTTATAACCGAAATATGGTATGAAGTGGGGGTAGATTGGTGAAAAAGAGTGTAGATGTGTGATTATAACCGAAATATGGTAAAAAAAATTGCTTAGATTTGTGGAAACGAGTATAGACATATAATTTGTAACCGGAAAAAGGTATCAAATTCTCGTAGAACGGTGGAAACGAGTATAAATGAGTCATTCTAATTGAAATATGCTATAAAATGCGCGTACAATGACGAAGAAGAGTATTAGATGGGTTATTATAATTGAATTATGGTATAGTGCGTGGAATGGTGAATACGAGTATTGATGGGCGAATCTAAGCAAACTTTGGTGAAAATGGATGTAGAATTGTGAAAACGAGTATAGATGGGTGGTTCTAATCAAAAAATGGTATAAATTAGGCGTAGATTGGTGAAACTGAGTGTACATGCGTGATTCTAACCGAAATATGGTAAAAAATTTGGCATAGATTAGCAAAAACGAGTATATAAATATAATTTGTAACCAAAATAAGGTATAAAATGCTCGTATAATGGTGAAAACGAGCATCAATAAGGCATTCTAAATGAAATATGGGATAAAATGCGCGTAGAATGATAAAAATGTGTATTCGGTGGGTAAATATAGTTGAATTATGGCATAAAATAGTCGTGGAATGGTGAAACAAGTTTTTGTGGGTGATTCTAAACGACCTATAGTGAAAATAGACGTAGAATGGTGAAAACGAGTATAGATAGGTTGTTCTATTCAAATATAGTGTAGGACGGGCGTTGACTAGTGAAACCGAGTGTAGATGCGTGATTATAACCGAAATGTGGTAAAAAAAGTGGCACAGATTTGTGAAAACGAGTATAGAAATGTAATTTAGAAATAAATGTGTGATTCTAGTTGAAATTTGGTATAAAATACGAGTATAATGATGAAAATGAGTATTAACGGAAATTTGCAATGAATTATGGGAGAAAGTAGGCGTAGAATGGTGAAAACGAGTTTGGTGGGTGATTGTAACTGATATATTGTAAAAATGGACGTAGAATGGTGAAAATGAGTATAAATGGGTGGTTCTATTCGAAACATTCTGTAGAATTGGGATAGATTGGTAAAATCGAGTGTAGATGCGTGATTCTAACCGAAACGTGGTTAAAAAATAGCGTAGATTTATGGAAACGAGTATATAAATGTATTTTCAAATCGAAGTTAGGTTTAAAATGCTCGTAGAATGGTAAAAACGAGTATAAATATGTGGTTCTTGTTGAAATATGGTACCGAATAGTGAAAATGGACGTAGAATGGTGAAAACGAGTATAGATAGGTTGTTCTATACAAAATATGGTGGAGAACGAGCATAGACTAGTAAAACCGAGTGTAGGTGGGTGATTCTATTCGAAATGTGGAATAAAAAAGTGGCGTAGATTTATGAAAACGAGTATAGAAATGTAATTTAGAAATAAATGTGTGATTCTAGTTGAAATTTGGTATAAAATGCGAGTTCAAGGATGAAAATGAGTATTAACGGACAATTTGCATTGAATTATGGTAAAAAATTGGCGTGGAAACGAGTTTGGTGGGTGATTGTAACTGATATATTGTAAAAATGGACGTAGAATGGTGAAAACGAGTATAGATGGATGGTTCTATTCGAAATATGGTGTAGAATTGTAAAATCGAGTGTAAATGCGTGATTCTAACCGAAACGTGGTTAAAAAGTGGCGTAGAGTTGTGGAAACGAGTATAGAAATGTAATTTCAAATCGAAGTATGGTTTAAAATGCTCGTAGAATGGCAAAAACGAGTATAAATGTGTGTTTCTTGTTGATATATGGTACCGAACGAGCATACAAAGATGCAAACGAGTATTATATGGGTAACTATAATTGAAATATGATATAAAATAGGCCTAGAATGGTGAAAACGAGTATTTGTGGGTGGTTATAACCGAAATATGATTTTGGTAGGCTAAGAATGGTGAAATCGAGTATAGATAGGTGGTTCTAATCGAAATATGGTATGAAGTGGGGGTAGGTTGGTGAAAAAGAGTGTAGATGCGTGACTATAACCGAAATATGGTAAAAAAAATCGTGTAGATTAGTGGAAACGAGTATAGAAATATAATTTGTAACCGAAATAGGGTTTCAAATTCTCGTAGAACGGTGAAAACGAGTATAAATGAGTCATTCTAATTGAAATATGGTATTAAATGCGCGTACATTAAGAAGAAAAGTATTAGATGGGTGATTATAATTGAATTATGGTATAGTGCGTGGAATGGTGAATACGAGTATTGATGAGTGATTCTAAGCAAAATATGGTGAAATGGATGTAGAATGGTGAAAACGAGTATAATGGGTGGTTCTAATCGAAATATGGTGTAAAGTTGGCGTGGAATGGTGAAAACGAGTTTGGTGGGTGATTGTAACTGATATATTTTAAAAATGGACGTAGAATGGTGAAAACGAGTATAGATGGGGTGGTTCTATTCGAAATATGGTGTAGAATTGGTAAAATCGAGTGTAAATGTGTGATTCTAACCGAAACGTGGTTAAAAAGTGACGTAGAGTTGTGGAAACGAGTGTAGAAATGTAATTTTAAATCGAAATAAGGTTTAAAATGCTCGTAGAATGGTTAAAACGAGTATAAATGTATATTTCTTGTTGATATATGGTACCGAACGAGCATACAAAGATGCAAACGAGTATTAGATGGGTAACTATAACTGAATTATGATATAAAATAGGCATAGAATAGTGAAAACGAGTACTTGTGGGTGGTTATAACCAAAATAATCTTTTGGTAGGCTAAGTGGTGATAACGAGTATAGATAGGTGGTTCTAATCGAAATATGGTATGAAGTGGGGGTAGATTGGTGAAAAAGAGTGTAGATGCGTGATTATAACCGAAATATGGTAAAATAATCGCTTAGATTTTTGGAAACGAGTATAGACATATAATTTGTAACCCAAAAAATGTATCAAATTCTCATATAACGGTGAAAACGAGTATAACTGAGTCATTCTAATTGAAATATGGTATAAAATGCGCGTACAATGACGAAGAAGAGTATTAGATGGGTGATTATAATCGAATTATGGTATAGTGCGTGGAATGGTGAATACGAGTATTGGTGGGTGATTCTAAGAAAACTATGGTAAAAATGGATGTAGAATGGTGAAAACGAGTATAGATGGGTGGTTCTAATCAAAATATGGTGTAAATTAGGCATAGATTGGTGAAACCGAGTGTACATGCGTGATTCTAACCGAAGTATGGTAAAAAAAAGTGGCATAGATTAGCAAAAACGAGTATATAAATATAATTTGTGACCAAAATAAGGTATAAAATGCTCGTATAATGGTGAAAACGAGCATCAATAAGGGATTCTAACTGAAATATGGGATAAAATGTGCGTAGAATGATAAAAATGTGTATTCGGTGGGTAAATATAATTGAATTATGGCATAAAATAGTCGTGGAATGGTGAAACAAGTTTTTGTGGGTGATTCTAAATGACCTATAGTGAAAATAGACGTAGAATGGTGAAAACGAGTATAGATAGGTTGTTCTATTCAAAATATGGTGTAGGACGGGTGTTGACTAGTGAAACCGAGTGTAGATGCATGATTCTAACCGAAATATGGTAAAAAAAAAGTGGCACAGATTTCTGGAAACGAGTATAGAAATGTAAGTTAGAAATATTTGTGTGATTCTAGTTGAAATTTGGTATAAAATTCGAGTACAATCATGAAAATGAGTATTAACGGGCAATTTGTATTGAATTATGGGACAAAGTAGGCGTGGAATGGTGAAAACGAGTTTGGTGGGTGATTGTAACTGATATATTGTAAAAATAGACGTAGAATGGTGAAAACGAGTATAAATGTGTGGTTCTATTCGAAATATGCTGTAGAGTTGGGGTAGAATGGTAAAATCGAGTGTAGATGCGTGATTCTAACCGAATCGTGGTTAAAAAGTGGCGTAGATTTGTGGAAACGAGTATAGAAATGTATTTTCAAATCGATGTAAGGTTTAAAATGCTCGTAGAATGGTAAAAAAACGAGTATAAATGTGTGGTTCTTGTTGAAATATGGTACGGAATAGTGAAAATAGATGTAGAATGGTGAAAACGAGTATAGATAGGTCGTTCTATTCAAAATATGGTGGAGAACGAGCGTAGACTAGTGAAACCGAGTGTAGATGGGTGATTCTAACCGAAATGTTGTATAAAAAAAGTGGCATAGATTTGCGAAAATGAGTATATAAATGTAATTTATAAATAAATGTGTGATTCTAGTTGAAATTTGGTATAAAATGCGAGTTCAATGATAAAAATGAGTATTAACGGACAATTTGCATTGAATTATGGTACAAAGTAGGCGTGGAATGGTGAAAACGAATTTGGTGGGTGATTGTAACTGATATATTGTACAAAAATAGACGTAGAATGGTGAAAACGAGTATAGATGGGTGGTTCTATTCGAAATATGGTGTAAAATTGGTAAAATCGAGTGTAAATGCGTGATTCTAACCGAAACATGGTTAAAAAGTGGCGTAAAGTTGTGGAAACGAGTGTAGAAATGTAATTTCAAATTGAAGTAAGGTTTAAAATGCTCGTAGAATGGTAAAAACGAGTGTAAGTGTGTGTTTTTTGTTGATATATGGTACCGAACGAGCATACAAAGATGCAAACGAGTATTAGATGGGTAACTATAACTGAAATATGATATAAAATAGGCCTAGAATGGTGAAAATGAGTACTTGTAGGTGGTTATAACCGAAATATGCTTTTGGTAGGCTATCAATGGTGAAAACGAATATAGTTAGGTGATTCTAATCGAAATATGGTATGAAGTGGGGGTAGATTGGTGAAAAAGAGTGTAGATGCGTGATTATAACCGAAATATGGTAAAAAAATCGCTTAGATTTGTGGAAACGAGTATAGACATATAATTTGTAACCGAAAAAGGTACCAAATTCTCGTAGAACGGTAAAAACGAGTATATAAATATAATTTGTGACCAAAATAAGGTATAAAATGCTCGTATAATGGTGAAAACGAGCATCAATAAGGAATTCTAACTGAAATATGGGATAAAATGCATGTAGAATGATAAAAATGTGTATTCGGTGGGTAAATATAATTAAATTATGGCATAAAATAGTCGTGGAATGGTGAAACGAGTTTTTGTGGATGATTCTAAACGACCTATAGTGAAAATAGACGTGGAATGGTGAAAACGAGTATAGATAGGTTGTTCTATTCAAAATATGGTGTAGGACGGGCGTTGACTAGTGAAACCGAGTGTAGATGCGTGATTCTAACCGAAATGTGGTAAAAAAGTGGCACAGATTTGTGGAAACGAGTACAGAAATATAATCTAGAAATAAATGTGTGATTCTAGTTGAAATTTGGTATCAAATAAGAGTACGATGAAAATCAGTATTAACGGGCAATTTGCATTGAATTATGGGACAAAGTAGGCGTGGAATGGTGAAAACGAGTTTGGTGGGTGATTGTAACTGATATATTGTAAAAATAGACGTGGAGTGGTGAAAACGAGTATAAATGGGTGGTTTTATTCGAAACATGCTGGAGAATTGGGGTAGATTGGTTAAATCGAGTGTAGATGCGTGATTCTAACCGAAATGTGGTTAAAAAGTAGCGTAGATTTGTGCAAACGAGTATAGAAATGTATTTTCAAATCGTAGTAAGGTTTAAAATGCTTGTAGAATGGTAAAAAAGAGTATAAATGTGTGGTTCTTGTTGAAATATTGTACCGAATAGTGAAAATGAACGTAGAATGGCGAAAACGACTATAGATAGGTCGTTCTATTCAAAATATGGTGGAGAACGAGCGTAGACTAGTGAAACCGAGTTTATATGGGTGATTCTAACCGAAATTTGGTATTAAAAAAAGGCGTAGATTTGTGGAAACGAGTATAGAAATGTAATTTAGAAATAAATGTGTGATTCTAGTTGAAATTTGGTATAAAATACGAGTTTAATGATGAAAATGAGTATTAACTGGCAATTTGCATTGAATTATGGTACAAAGTAGGCGTGGAATGATGAAAACGAGTTTGGTGGGTGATTGTAACTGATATATTGTAAAAATGGACGAAAAATGGTGAAAACGAGTATAGATGGGTGGTTCCATTCGAAATATGGTGTACAATTGGTAAAATCGAGTGTAAATGCGTGATTCTAACCGAAATATGGTTAAAAAGTGGCGTAGAGTTGTGGAAACGAGTGTAGAAATGTAATTTCAAATTGAAGTAAGGTTTAAAATGCTCGTAGAATGGTAAAAACGAGTATAAATGTGTGTTTCTTGTTGATATATGGTACCGAACGAGCATACAAAGGAGCAAACGAGTATTAGATGGGTAACTATAACTGAAATATGTAATAAAATAGGCCTAGAATGGTGAAAACGAGTATTTGTGGGTGGTTATAACCGAAATATGCTTTTGGTAGGCTAAGAATGGTGAAAACGAGTATAGATAGGTGGTTCAAATCGAAATATGGTATAAAGTGGGGGTAGATTGGTGAAAAAGAGTGTAGATGCGTGATTATAACCGAAATATGGTAAAAAATTTGCTTAGATTTGTGGAAACGAGTATAGACATATAATTTGTAACTGAGAAAGGTATCAAATTCTCGTAGAACGGTGAAAACGAGTATAAATGAGTCATTCTAATAGAAATATGGTATAAAATGCGCGTACAATGACGAAGAAGAGTATTAAATGGGTGATAATAATTGAATTATGGTATAGTGCGTGGAATAGTGAATACGAGTATTGATGGATGATTCTAAGCAAACTATGGTGAAAATGGATGTAGAATGGTGAAAACGAGTATAGATGGGTGGTTCTAATCAAAATATGGTGTAAATTAGACATAGATTGGTAAAACCGAGTGTACATGCGTTATTCTTACCGAAATATGGTAAAAAAAGTGGCATAGATTAGCAAAAACGAGTATATAAATATAATTTGTGACCAAAATAAGGTATAAAATGCTCGTGTAATGGTGAAAACGAGCATCAATAAGGGATTCTAACTGAAATATGGGATAAAATGTGCGTAGAATGATAAAAATGTGTATTCAGTGGGTAAATATAATTGAATTACGGCATAAAATAGTTGTGGAATGGTGAAACGAGTTTATGTGGGTGATTCTAAACGACCTATAGTGAAAATAGACGTAGAATGGTGAAAACGAGTATAGATAGGTTGTTCTATTCAAAATATGGTGTAGGACGGGTGTTGACTCGTGAAACCGAGTGTAGATGCGTGATTCTAACCGAAATGTGGTAAAAAAAAGTGGCACGAATTTGTGAAAACGAATACAGAAATGTAATTTGGAAATAAATGTGTGATTCTAGTTGAAATTTGGTATCAAATGAGAGTACAATGATGAAAATCAGTATTAACGGGCAATTTGTATTGAATTATGGGACAAAGTAGGCATGGAATGGTGAAAACGAGTTTGGTGGGTGATTGTAACCGATATATTGTAAAAATGGACGTAGAATGGTGAAAACGAGTATAAATGGGTGGTTCTATTCGAAACATGCTATACAATTGGGGTAGATTGGTAAAATCGAGTGTAGACGCGTGATTCTAACCGAAGCGTGGTCAAAAAGTGGCGTAGATTTGTGAAAATGAGTATAGAAATGTAATTTCAAATCGAAGTAAGGTTTAAAATGCTCGTAGAATGGTGAAAACGAGTGGAAATGTGTGGTTCTTGTTGAAATATGGTACCGAATAGTAAAAATGGACGTAGAATGGTGAAAATGAGTATAGATAGGTTGTTCTATTCAAAATATGGTGGAGAACGAGCGTAGATTAGTGAAACCGAGTGTAGATGCGTGATTCTAACCGAAATGTGGTAAAAAAGTAACGTAGATTTGTGAAAACGAGTATAGAAATGTAATTTAGAAATAAATGTGTGATTCTAGTTGAAATTCGGTATAAAATGCGAGTACGATAATGAAAATGAGTATTAACGGGCAATTTGCATTGAATTATGGTACAAAGTAGGCGTGGAATGGTGAAAACGAGTTTAGTGGGTGACTGTAACTGAGATATTGTAAAAATGAACGTAGAAGGGTGAAAATGAGTATAGATGGGTGGTTCTATTCGAAATATGGTATAGAATTGGGGTAGATTGGTAAAATCGAGTGTAGATGCGTGATTATAATGGAAACGTGGTTAAAAAGTGGCGTAGACTTGTGGAAACGAGTATAGAAATGTAATTTCAATCGAAGTAAGGTTTAAAATGCTCGTAGAATGGTAAAAATGGGTAAAAATGTGTGGTTCTTGTTAAAATATGGTACCGAAAGAGCACAAAGATGCAAACGAGTGTTAGATGGGTAACTATAACTGAAATATGATATAAAATAGGCCTAGAATGGTGAAAACGAGTATTTGTGGGTGATAATAACCGAAATATGCTTTTGATAGGCTAAGAATGGTGAAAATGAGTATAAATAGTGGTTCTAATCGAAATATGGTGTGAAGTGGGGGTAGATTGGTGAAAAAGAGTGTAGAAGCGTGATTATAACCGAAATATGGTAAAAAAAATCGTAGATTTGTGGAAACGTGTAAAGAAATATAATTTGTAACCGAAAAAGGTATCAAATTCTCGTAGAACGGTGAAAACGAGTATAAATGAGTCATTCTAATTGAAGTATGGTATAAAATGCGCATACAATGATGAAGAAGGGTATTAGATGGGTGATTATAATTGAATTATGGTATAGTGCATGGAATGGTGAATACGAGTATTGATGGGGGATTCTAAGCAAACTATGGTGAAAATGGATGTAGAATGGTGAAAACGAGTATAGATGGGTGGTTCTAATCAAAATATGGTGTAAATAAAGCGTAGAATGGTGAAACCGAGTGTACATACGTGATTCTAACCGAATTATGGTAAAAAAAGTGGCATAGATTAGCGAAAACGAGTAAAAAAATATAATTTGTAACCAAAGTAAGGTATAAAATGCTCGTATAATGGTGAAAACGAGCATAACTAAGGGATTCTAACTGAAATATAGGATAAAATGCACGTAGAATGATGAAAATGGGTATTCAGTGGGTAATTATAATGAATTTTGGCATAAAATAGACGTGGAATGGTGAAACAAGTTTTTGTGGGTGATTCTAAACGACCTATAGTGAAAATGGACGTAGAATGGTGAAAACGAGTATAAAAAGGTTGTTCTATTCAAAATATAGTGTAGAATGGCGTAGACTTGTGAATCCGAGTGTAGATGTGTGATTCTAACCGAAATATGGTAAAAAAGAGTGGCTTAGATTTATGGAAACGAGTACAGAAATGTAATTTAGAAATAAATGTGTGATTCAAGTTGAAATTTGGTATAAAATACGAGTACAATGATGAAAATAAGTATTAACGGGCAATTTGCATTGAATTATGGGACAAAGTAGGCGTAGAATGGTGAAAACGAGTTTTGTGGGTGATTGTAACTGATATATTGTAAAAAATGGACGTAGAATGGTGACAATGAGTATAGATGGGTGGTTCTATTCGAAATATGGCGTAGAATTGGGGTAGGTTGGTAAAATCGAGTGTAGATGCGTGATTCTAACCGAAATGTGGTTAAAAAGTGGCATAGATTTGTGGAAACGAGTATAGAAATGTAATTTCAAATCGAAGTAAGGTTTAAAATGCTCGTGGAATGGTGAAAATGAGTATAAATGAGTGGTTCTTGTTGAAATATGGTACCGAACGAGCATACAAAGATGCAAACGAGTATTAGATGGGTAACTATAACTGAAATAGAATCACGCATTTACACTCGATTTCAACTATCCACGTCTAATTTATACCATATTTTGATTAGAACCACCGATCTATACTCGTTTTCACCATACTACATCCATTTCACCATATTTTGCTTAGGATCACCCATCAATACTCGTATTCACCATTCCACGCACTATACCATAATTCAATTATAATCACCCATTTAATACTCTTCTTCATCATTGTACGCGCATTTTATACAATATTTTATTTAGAATGACTCATTTATACTAGTTTTCACCCTTCTACGAGAATTTGATACCCTATTCCGGTTACAAATTATATTTCTATACTCGTTTCCACTAATCTACGCAGTTTTTTTTTACCATATTTCGGTTATATTCACGCATCTACACTCTTTTTCACCAATCTACCCCATTTTACACCGTATTTCGATTAGAACCACCTATCTATACTCGTTTTCACCATTCTTAGCCTACCAAAAGCATATTTCGGTTATAATCACCCACAAATACTCGTTTTCACCATTATAGGCCTATTTTATATCATATTTCAGTTATAATTACACATCTAATACTATTTTGCATCTTTATGCTCCTTCGGTACCATATTTCAACAAGAAACTCACATTTATACTCGTTTTCACCATTCTCGAGCATTTTAAACCTTACTTCGATTTGAAATTATATTTCTATACTCGTTTCCACAAATCTAAGCCACTTTTTAACCACGCTTCAGTTAGAATCACGCATCTACACTTGATTTTACCATTCTAGCCCAATTCTACACCATATTTCGAATAGAACCACCCATCTATACTCTCGTTTTCACCATTCTACGTCCATTATTATAATATATTAGTGACACTCACCCACCAAACTCGTTTTCACCATTCTACGCCTACTTTCTACCAAAATTCAATGCAAACTACCCGTTAATACTCATTTTCATCATTGTACTCGCATTTTATACCAAATTTCAAGTAGAATAACACATTTATTCTAAATTACATTTCTGTACTCGTTTCCACAAATCTATGCCACTTTTTTTTACCATATTTCGGTTGGAATCACGCATCTACACTCGGTTTCACTAGTCTACGCACATTCTATACCATATTTTGAATAGAACAACCTATCCATACTCGTTTTCACCATTCTACATCCATTTTCAGAATAGGTCGTTTAGAGTCACACACAAAAACTCGTTTCACCATTCCACGCCTATTTTATGCCATAATTCAATTATAATTATCTACCGAATACACATTTTTATCATTCTACGCATATTTTATCCCATATTTCCGTTAGAATCCCTTATTGATACCCGTTTTCACCATTATACGAGCATTTAAATCTTATTTTGGTTACAAACTATATTTCTATACTCGTTTTCGTTCATCTATGCCACTTTTTTTACTATATTTCGGTTAGAATCATGCTTGTACACTTGGTTTCACCAATCTACGCCTAATTTATACCATATTTTGATTAGAACCGCCCATCTATACTCGTTTTCACCATTCTACATCCATTTCACCATATTTTGCTTAGAATCACCCATCAATACTCGTATTCACCATTCCACGCACTATACCATAATTCAATTATAATCACCCATCTAATACCATTTCACCATATTTCGGTTATAATCACCCACAAATACTCATTTTTACCATTACATGCCTATTTTATATCATATTTTAGTTATAATTACCAATCTGTTACTCGTTTGCATCTTTGTATGCTCGTTCGGTACCATATTTCAAAAAGAACCACACATTTATACTCGTTTTCACCATCCTATGAGCATTTAAACCTTACTTCGATTTGAAATTACATTTCTATACTTGTTTCCATAAATCTACGCCACTTTTTAACTACGCTTCGGTTAGAATCACGCATCTACACTCGATTTTACCATTCTAGCCCAATTCTACACCATATTTCGAATAGAACCACCCATCTATACTCTCATTTTCACCATCCTACGAGCATTTTAAACCTTACTTCGATTTTAAATTATATTTCTATACTCGTTTCCACAAATCTACGCCACTTTTTAACCACGCTTCGATTAGAATCACGCATCTACACTCGATTTTACCATTCTAGCACAATTCTACACCATATTTCGAATAGGACCACCCATCAATACTCGTATTCACCATTCCACGCACCATACCATAATTCAATTATAATAACCCATCAAATACTTTTCTTCATCATTGTACGCACATTTTATACCATATTTCAATTAGAATTACTCATTTATACTCGTTTTCACCGTTCTACGAGAATTTGATACCGTATTTCGGTTACAAATTATATTTCAATACTCGTTTCCACTAATATACGTAATTTTTTACCATATTTCGGTTTTATTCACGCATCTACACTCTTTTTCACCAATCTACCACCATTTTACACCACATTTCGATTAGAACCACCTATCTTTACTCATTTTTATCTATACTCATTTTCACCACTATTTTATATCATATTTCAGTTATATTACTCGTTTGCATCTTTGTATGCTCGTTTGGAACCATACTTCAACAAGAACCACACATTTATACTCGTTTTCACCATTCTACGAGTGTTTTAAACCTTACTTCGATTTCAAATTACATTTCTATACTTGTTTCCATAAATCTACGCCACTTTTTAACTACGCTTCGGTTAGAATCACGCATCTACACTCGATTTTTCCATTCTAGCCCAATTCTACACCATATTTCGAATAGAACCACCCATCTATACTCTCATTTTCACCATCCTACGAGCATTTTAAACCTTACTTCGATTTTAAATTATATTTCTATACTCGTTTCCACAAATCTACGCCACTTTTTAACCACGCTTCGATTAGAATCACGCATCTACACTCGATTTTACCATTCTAGCACAATTCTACACCATATTTCGAATATGACCACCCATCAATACTCGTATTCACCATTCCACGCACTATACCATAATTCAATTATCATAACCCATCAAATACTCTTCTTCATCATTGTACGCACATTTTATACCATATTTCAATTAGAATTACTCATTTATACTCGTTTCACCGTTCTACGAGAATTTGATACCGTATTTCGGTTACAAATTATATTTCAATACTCGTTTCCACTAATCTATGCAATTTTTTTACCATATTTCGGTTATATTCACGCATCTACACTCTTTTTCACCAATCTACCCCCATTTTACACCATATTTCGATTAGAACCACCTATCTATACTCGTTTTTTATCTATACTCGTTTTCACCACTATTTTATATCATATTTCAGTTATATTACTCATTTGCATCTTTGTATACTCGTTCGGTACCATACTTCAACAAGAACCACACATTAATACTCGTTTTTACCATTCTATGAGCATTTTAAACCTTACTTCGATTTGAAATTACATTTCTATACTCGTTTCCACAAATCTACGCCACTTTTTAACCACGTTTCGGTTAGAATCACGCATCTACACTCGATTTTACCAATCTACCCCAATTCTACACTATATTTCGAATAGAACCACCCATATATACTCTCGTTTTCACCATTCTACGTCCATTTTTATAATATATCAGTTACAATCACCCACCAAACTCGTTTTTACTATTCCACGCGTACTTTGTACCATAATTCAATGCAAACTATCCGTTAATACTCATTTTCATCATTGTACTCGCATTTTATACCAAATTTCAAATAGAATCACACATTTGTTTCTAAATTACATTTCTATACTCGTTTCCACAAATCTACGCCTTTTTTTTACCACATTTTGGTTGGAATCACGCATCTACACTCGGTTTCACTTGTCTACGCACATTCTACACCATTTTTTGAATAGAACAACCTATCTATACTCGTTTCACCATTCTACGTCCATTTTCAGTATAGGTCATTTATAGTCACCCACAAAAACTTGTTTCACCATTCCATGCCTATTTTATGCAATAATTCAATTATAATTATCCACCGAATACACATTTCTATCATTCTACGGACATTTTATCCCAAATTTCAGTTAGAATCCCTTATTGATACTCGTTTTCACCATTATACGAGCATTTTATACCTTATTTTGGTTACAAATTATAATTCTATACTCGTTTTCGCTAATCTATGCCAATTTTTTTACCATATTTCGATTTCAATCACGCATGTACACTCGGTTTCACCAATCTACGCCTAATTTACACCATATTTTGATTAGAACCACCCATCTTTGCTCCTTTTCACTATTCAACATCCATTTCACCATATTTTGCTTAGAATCACTCATCAATACTCGTATTCACCATTCCACGTACTA
Organism: Iris pallida; assembly: GCA_029216955.1. Lineage (NCBI taxonomy): Eukaryota > Viridiplantae > Streptophyta > Magnoliopsida > Asparagales > Iridaceae > Iris > Iris pallida. The sequence goes on from JANAVB010035341.1 coordinate 130,734, forward strand.
TATCATAATTTAAATATAATCACCCATCTAATACTCTTCTTCATCATTGTACGCACATTTTATACCATATTTTAATTATATTGACTCATTTATACTCATTTTTACCGTTCTACGAGAACTTGATACCCAATTTCGGTTACAAATTATATTTCTATACTCGTTTCCACTAATCTATGCGATTTTTTTTACCATATTTCGGTTATATTCACGCATCTACACTCTTTTTCACCAATCTACCCCCATTTTACACCATATTTCGATTAGAACCACTTATCTATACTCGTTTTCACCACTATTTTATATTATATTTCCGTTATAGTTACCCATCTAATACTCGTTTGCATCTTTGTATGCTCGTTCGGAACCATATTTCAACAAGAACCATATATTTATACTCGTTTGCACCATTCTACGAGCATTTTAAACCTTACTTCGATTTGAAATTACATTTCTATACCCATTTTGGTTATAATCACCCACAAATACTCGTTTTCACCATTCTAGGCCTATTTTACATCATATTTCAGTTTTAGTTACCCATCTAAATACTCGTTTGCATCTTTGTACGCTCGTTCGGTACCATATTTCAACAAGAACCACACATTAATACTCGTTTTTACCATTCCATGAGCATTTTAAACCTTACTTCGATTTGAAATTGCATTTCTATACTCGTTTCCACAAATCTACGCCAATTTTTAACTATATTTCGGTTAGAATCACGCATCTACACTCGATTTTACCAATCTATCCCAATTCTACACCATATTTTGAATAGAACCACCCATTTATACTCTCATTTTCACCATTCTACGTCCATTTTTACAATGTATTAGTTACAATCACCCACCAAACTCATTTTCACCATTCCACGCCTACTTTTACCATAATTCAATGCAAACTACCCGTTAATACTCATTTTCATCATTGTACTCGCATTTTATACCAAATTTCAACTAGAATCACACATTTGTTTCTAAATTACATTTCTAAACTCGTTTCCACAAATCTACGCCACTTTTTTTTACCATATTTCGGTTGGAATCACGCATCTACACTCTGTTTCACTAGTCTACGCACATTCTACACCATGTTTTGAATATAACGACCTATCTATACTCGTTTTCACCATTCTACGTCCATTTTCAGTATAGGTCGTTTAGAGTCACCAACAAAAACTTGTTTCACCATTCCACGCCTATTTTATGCCATAATTCAATTATAATTACCCACCAAATATACATTTTTATCACTCTACGCGCATTGTATCCCATATTTCAGTTAGGATCCCTTATTGATGCTCGTTTTCACCATTATACGAGCATTTTATACCTTATTTTGGTTACAAATTATATTGCTATACTCGTTTTCGGTAATCCATGCCACTTTTTTTTTACCATATTTCGGTTAGAATCACGCATGTACACTCGGTTTCACCAATCTACGCCTAATTCACTCCATATTCTGGTTAGAATAACCCATCTATACTCGTTTTTACCATCCTACATCCATTTCACCATATTTTGCTTAGAATCACTCATCAATACTCGTATTAACCATTCCACGCACTATACCATAACTCAATTATAATCACTCATCTAATACTCTTCTTCATCATTGTACGCGCATTTTATACCATACTTCAATTAGAATGACTCATTTACACTCGTTTTCTCCGTTCTACGAGAATTTGATACCCTATTTCAATTACAAATTATATTTCTATACTCGTTTTCACTAATCTACGTGATTTTTTTACTATATTTCGGACGCATCTACACTCTTTTTCACCAATCTACTCACATTTTACACCATATTTCGATTAGAACCACCTATCTATACTCGTTTTCACTACTATTTTATATCATATTTCAGTTAAAGTTACCCATCTAATACTCGTTTGCATCTTTGTATGCTCGTTCGGAACCATATTTCAACAAGAACCACATATTTATACACGTTTTCACCATTCTACGAGCATTTTAAACCTTACTTCGATTTGAAATTACATTTCTATACCGATTTCAGTTATAATCACCCAAAAATACTCGTTTTCACCATTCTAGGCATATTTTATATCATATTTCAGTTTTAGTTACCCATCTAATACTCGTTTGCATCTTTGTATGCTCGTTCGGTACCATATTTCAACAAGAACCACACATTAATACTCATTTTTACCATTCTATTAGCATTTAAGCCTTACTTCGATTTGAAATTACATTTCTATACTCGTTTCCACAAATCTACGCCACTTTTTATCCACGTTTCGGTTAGAATCACGCATCTACACTCGATTTTACCAATCTACCCCAATTCTACACCATATTTCGAATAGAACCACCCATATATACTCTCGTTTTCACCATTCTACGTCCATTTTTATAATATATCAGTTACAATCACCCACCAAACTCGTTTTCACTATTCTATGCGTACTTTGTACCATAATTCAATGCAAACTATCCGTTAATACTCATTTTCATCATTGTACTCGCATTTTATACCAAATTTCAAATAGAATCACACATTTGTTTCTAAATTACATTTCTATACTCGTTTTCACAAATCTACGCCTTTTTTTTTACCACATTTTGGTTGGAATCACGCATCTACACTCGGTTTCACTTGTCTACGCACATTCTATACCATATTTTGAATAGAACAACCTATCTATACTCGTTTCACCATTCTACGTCCATTTTCAGTATAGGTCATTTATAGTCACCCATAAAAACTTGTTTCACCATTCCACGCCTATTTTATGCAATAATTCAATTATAATTACCCACCGAATACACATTTCTATCATTCTACGGACATTTTATCCCAAATTTCAGTTAGAATCCCTTATTGATACTCGTTTTCACCATTATACGAGCATTTTATACCTTATTTTGGTTACAAATTATAATTCTATACTCGTTTTCGCTAATCTATGCCAATTTTTTTACCATATTTCGATTTCAATCACGTATGTACACTCGCTTTCACCAATCTACGCCTAATTTATACCATATTTTGATTAGAACCACCCATCTTTGCTCGTTTTCACTATTCTACATCCATTTCACCATATTTTGCTTAGAATCACTCATCAATACTCGTATTCACCATTCCACGCACTATACCATAATTCAATTATAATCACCCATCTAATACTCTTCTTCATCAATGTACGCGCATTTTATACCATACTTCAATTAGAATGACTCATTTATACCGTTTTCACCGTTCTACAAGAATTTGATACCCTATTTCGATTACAAATTATATTTCGATACTCGTTTCCACTAATCTACGTGATTTTTACCATATTTCGATTATATTCACGCATCTACACTCTTTTTCACCAATCTACCCCCATTTTACATCATATTTTGATTATAACCACCTATCTACACTCGTATTCACCATTCTTAGCCTACCAAGAGCATATTTCAGTTATAATCACCCACAAATACTCGTTTTCACCATTATAGGCCTATTTTATATCATATTTCAGTTGTAATTACCTATCTAATACTCGTTTGCATCTTTGTATTCTTGTTCGGTACCATATTTCAACAAGAACCACACATTTATACTCGTTTTCACCATTCTACGAGCATTTTAAACCTTACTTCGATTTGAAATTACATTTCTATACTCGTTTTCACAAAACTACGCCACTTTTTAACCACGTTTCAGTTAGAATCACGCATCTACACTCGATTTTACCAATCTACCTCAATTCTACACCTTCGAATAGAACCACCAATCTATACTCTCGTTTTCACCATTCTACATCCATTTTTACAATATATCAGTTACAATCACCCACCAAACTCGTTTTCACTATTCTATGCCAACTTTGTACCATAATTTAATGTAAACTACCCGTTAATATCCATTTTCGTCATTGCACTCGCATTTTATACCAAATTTCAACTAGAATCATACATTTGTTTCTAAATTATATTTCTATACTCGTTTCCACAAATCTACGCCACTTATTTTTTACCACATTTCGGTTGGAATCACGCATCTACACTCGGTTTCACTACTTTACGCACATTCTACACCATATTTTGAATATAACGACCTATCTATACTCGTTTTCACCATTCTACGTCCATTTTCAGTATAGGTCGTTTAGAGTCACCCACAGAAACTCGTTTCACCATTCCATGTCTATTTTATGCCATAATTCAATTATAATTACCCAACGAAAACACATTTTTATCATTCTACGCGCATTTTATCCCATATTTCAGTTAGAATCCCCAATTGATACTCGTTTTCCCCATTATACGAGCATTTTATACCTTATTTTGGTTACAAATTATATTTTTATACTCATTTTTGCTAATCTATGCCACTTTTATTTACGATATTTCAGTTAGAATCACGCATGTACACTTGGTTTCACCAATCTACGCCTAATTTACACCATATTTTGATTAGAACCACCCATCTATACTCGTTTTCACCATTCTACATCAATTTCACCATATTTTGCTTAGAATCACTCCTCAATACTCGTATTCACCATTCCACGCACTATACTATAATTCAATTATAATCACCCATCGAATACTCTTCTTCATCATTGTAAGCGCATTTTATACCATATTTCAATTAGAATGACTCGTTTTTACTCGTTTTCACCGTTCTACGAGAATTTGATACCCTATTTCAGTTACAAATTATATTTCAATACTCGTTTCCACTAATCTACGCAATTGTTTTTACCATATTTTGGTTATATTCACGCATCTACACTCTTTTTCCCCAATATACCGTCATTTTACAACATATTTCGATTAGAACCACCTATCAATACTCGTTTTCACCACTAGTTTTTATCATATTTCAGTTATAATTATCCATCTAATACTCGTTTGCATCTTTGTATGCTCGCTCGGTACCATATTTCAACAAGAACCACACATTTATACTCGTTTTCATCATTTGAAGAGCATTTTAAACCTTACTTCGATTTGAAATTACATTTCTAAACTCGTTTCCACAAATGTACGCCACTTTTTAACCACGTTTCGGTTAGAATCACGCATCTACACTCGATTTTACCAATCTACCCCCAATTTTACACCATATTTCCAATAGAACCACCCATCTATACTCTCGTTTTCCCCATTCTACGTCCATTTTTACAATATATCAGTTACAATCACCCACCAAACTCGTTTTCACTATACCACGCCTACTTTGTACCATAATTCAATGCAAACTACCCGTTAATACTCATTTTCGATATTGTACTCGCAATTTATACCAAATTTCAACTAGAATCACACATTTGTTTCTAAATTACATTTCTATACTCGTTTCCACAAATCTACGCCTTTTTTTTACCACATTTTGGTTGGAATCACGCATCTACACTCGGTTTTACTTGTCTACGCACATTCTACACCATATTTTGAATAGAACCACACATCTATACTCTCGTTTTCACCATTCTACGATCATTTTTACAATATATCAGTTACAATCACCCACCAAACTCGTTTTCACTATTCCACGCCTACTTTGTACCATAATTCAATGCAAACTACCCGTTAATACTCATTTTCGTCATTGTACTCGCATTTTATACCAAATTTCAACTAGAATCACACATTTGTTTCTAAATTACATTTCTATGCACGTTTCCACAAATCTATGCCACTTTTTTTACCATATTTCGGTTGGAATAACGCATCTACACTCGGTTTCACTAGTCTACGCACATTCTACACCATATTTTGAATAGAACAACCTATCTATACTCGTTTTCACCATTCTACGTTCATTTTCAGTATAGGTCGTTTAGAGTCACCCACAAAAAATCGTTTCCAAATTATTTTTTGAAATAATTCAATTATAATTATTCTACGCGCATTTTATCCCATATTTCAGTTAGAATCTCTTATTGATACTCGTTTTCACCATTATACGAACATTTTATACCTTGTTTTGGTTAAAAATTATATTTCTATTTGAAATTTCATTTCTATACTCGTCTCCACAAATCTACGCCACTTTTTAACCACGTTTCGGTTAGAATCACGCATCTACACTCGATTTTACCAATCTACCCCAATTCTACACCATATTTCGAATAGAACCACTCATCTATACTCTCGTTTTCACCATTCTACGTCCATTTTTACAATATATCAGTTACAATCACCCACCAAACTTGTTTTTACTATTCCACGCCTTCTTTGTGCCATAATTCAGTGCAAACTACCCGTTAATACTCATTTTCATCATTGTACTCGCATTTTATACCAAATTTCAACTAGAATCGTTTCCACAAATCTACGCCACTTTTTTTTACAACATTTCGGTTGGAATCACGCATCTACACTCGGTTTCACTAGTCTACGCATATTCTACACCATATTTTGAATAAAACAACCTATCTATACTCGTTTTCACCATTCTACGTCCATTTTCACTATAGGTCGTTTAGAGTCACCCACAAAAACTTGTTTCACCATTCCATGCCTATTTTATGCCATAATTCAATTATAATTACCCTCCGAATACACATTTCTTTCATTCTACGCCCATTTTATCCCATATTTCAGTTAGAATCCCTTATTGATACTCGTTTTCACCAATATACGAGCATTTTTATACCTTATTTTGGTTACAAATTATATTTCTACACTCATTTTCGTAATTTATGCCAATCTGTGCCTAATTTATGCCATATTTTGATTAGAACCACCCATCTATACTCGTTTTCACCATTCTACATCCATTTCATCATATTTTGCTTAGAATCACTCATCAAAACTCGTATTCACCATTCCACGCACTACACCATAATTCAATTATAATCACCCATCTAATACTCTTCTTCATCAATGTACGCATATTTAATACCATATTTTAATTAGAATGACTCATTTATACTCGTTTTCACCGTTCTACGAGAATTTGATACCCTATTTTGGTTACAAATTATATTTCTATACTCGTTTCCACTAATCTACGCGATTGTTTTTACCACATTTCGGTTATATTCACGCATCTATACTCTTTTTCACCAATCTACCCCAATTTTACACCATATTTCGATTAGAACCACCTATCTATACTCGTATTCACCATTCTAAGCCTACCAAAAGCATATTTCGGTTATAATCACCCACAAATACTCGTTTTCTCCATTATAGGCCTATTTTATATCATATTTAAGTTATAATTACCTATCTAATACTCGTTTACATCTTTGTATGCTCGTTCGGTACCATATTTCAACAAGAACCACAAATTTATACTCGTTTTCACCATTCTACGAGCATTTTAAACCTTACATCGATTTGAAATTACATTTCTATACTCGTTTTCATAAATCTACGCCACTTTTTAACTACGTTTCGGTTAGAATCACGCATCTACACTCGATTTTACCAATCTATCCCAATTCTACACCATATTTCGAATAGAACCACCCATCTATACTCTCGTTTTCACCATTCTACGTCCATGTTTACAATATATCAGTTATAATCATCCACCAAACTCGTTTTCACTATTCCACGCCTACTTTGTACCATAATTCAATGCAAACTACCTGTTAATACTCATTTTTATCATTGTACTCGCATTTTATACCAAATTTTAACTAGAATCACACATTTGTTTCTAAATTACATTTCTATACTCGTTTCCACAAATCTACGCCACTTTTTTTGCCACATTTCGGGTGGAATCACGCATCTACACTCGGTTTCACTAGTCTACGCACATTCTACACCATATTTTGAATAGAACATCCTATCTATACTCGTTTTCACTATTCTACGTCCATTTTCAGTATAGGTCGTTTAGAGTCACCCAAACAAACTCGTTCCCAAATTATTTTAGGCCATAATTCAATTATAATTACCCACCGAATACACATTTTTATCATTCTACGCGCATTTTATCCCGTATTTCAGTTAGAATCCCTTATTGATACTCGTTTTCACCATTATACGAGCATTTTATACCTTATTTTGGTTACAAATTATATTTCTATACTCGTTTTCGCTAATCTATGTCACTTTTTTACCATATTTCGGTTAGAATCACCCTTGTACACTCGGTTTCACCAATCTATGCCAAATTTACACGATATTTTGATTAGAACCACCCATCGATACTCGTTTTCACCATTCTTCAACCATTTCACCATATTTTGCTTAGAATCACTCATCAATACTCGTATTCACCGTTCCACGCACTATACCATAATGCAATTATAATCACCCATCTAATACTCTTCTTCATCATTGTACCCACATTTAATACCATATTTCAATTAAATGACTCATTTATACTCGTTTTCACCGTTCTATGAGAATTTGATACCCTATTTTGGTTACAAACTATTTTTCTATACTCGTTTCCACTAATCTACGCAATTTTTTTTTCAATATTTCGGTTATATTCACGCATCTACACTCTTTTTCACCAATATACCCCCATTTTACACCATATTTCGATTAGAACCACCTATCTATACTTGTTTTCACCATTCTTAGCCTACCAAAAGCATATTTCGGTTATAATCACCCACAAATACTCGTTTTCACCATTATAGGCCTATTTTATATCATATTTCAGTTATAATTACCCTTCTAATACTCGTCTGCATCTTTGTATGCTCGTTCGATACTCTATTTCAACAAGAACCACACATTTATACTCGTTTTCACCATTCTACGAGCATTTTAAACCATATTTCGATTTGAAATTATATTTCTATACTCGTTTCCACAAATCTACGCTATTTTTTAACCACGTTTCGGTTAGAATCACGCATCTACACTCGATTTTACCAATCTACCCCAATTCTACACCAGATTTCGAATAGAACCACCCATCTAGACTCTCATTTTCACCATTCTACGTCCATTTTTACAATATATCAGTTACAATCACCCACCAAACTCGTTTCACCATTCTACGCCTACTTTGTACCATAATTCAATGCAAACTACCTGTTAATACTAATTTTCGATATTGTACTCACATTTTATACCAAATTTCAACAAGAATCACACATTTATTTCTAAATTACATTTCTATACTCGTTTCCACAAATCTATGCTACTTTTTTTTACCACATTTCGGTTGGAATCACGCATCTACACTCGGTTTCACTAGTCTACGCACATTCTACACCATATTTTGAATAGAACAACCTATCTATACTCGTTTTCATCATTCTACGTCCATTTTCACTATAGGTCGTTTAGAGTCACCCACAAAAACTCATTTCCAAATTATTTTATGCCATAATTCTATTATATTTACCCACCGAGTACACATTTTTATCATTCTACGCGCATTTAATACCGTATTTCGGTTATAATCCCTTATTGATACTCGTTTTCACCATTATACGAGCATTTTATACCTTATTTTGGTTACAAATTATATTTCCATACTCGTTTTCACCAATCTACGCCTAATTTACACCATATTTTGATTAGAACCACCCATCTATACTTGTTTTCACCACTCTACATCCATTTTACCATATTTTGCTTAGAATCACTCATCAATACTCGTATTCACCATTCCACGCACTATACCATAATTCAATTATAATCACCTATCTAATACTCTTCTTCATCATTGTATGCGTATTTTATACCATATTTCAATTAGAATGACTCATTTATACTCGTTTTCACCGTTCTACGAGAATTTGATACCCGATTTCGGTTACAAATTGTATTTCTATACTCGTTTATGTTAGGGTCATATACTAAAAGCATCACTTTTGTAGTAACCTTATTTCTTTAGATTTTGAATGAGAATCATATGGGTAAATGTTTACATATTGTATTTGTTGCAAGTGTTAATGCAAATGTCTGATATTCTATATTATAGATAATATGGTGTGTGGTGTCACACATAAGATCATATTATCAGTTTTCTATGGAGTATATAAATAGTTCACAACCTAGATGGACTTGGACAATCTATTGGAAAGGTTGTAGTGTAATCTGGTATTAGTCTATCTTGACTATAGGTTTACACTAGTACACTTTGTGTGTATTGAACAGGACCACTTGAGGTTGTTCTCTTTGTACTGACTACATTAGAGAACAAACACCTCTGTTATTATGGATGCTTGTGCTCTTAATCTGGATATAATAACGGACATGTATATGCAGTGTGCATTACTTTGACTCATAAAAGAGTGAGATTCATTATGGATCAACAACCTCATGAATTGGGTAATAACATTGTATGTATGATGGGCTGTTGATTATAAATGGAATCCATGTCCAGATACATCGGGTTGATGATGTCCTCTTAAGGAGCTCATAAGGATTGTCATGTAAACCCTGCAGGTGGATTATATCCGACATGACAAATAAAGTTGAGCGGTACTACTTAAGGATAAAAGATGTCGAATCAATATAGTTGTCAGTAACTTAATTTGATCGACGGATATACGATATCTTAACATGGGGAGCCAAACGAGCATATAATAAAAGGAGCCCACAAACATAATTTGGGATTAGGGAGGTAGTGTAACAATAGCTCATTAGTAGACCGAGCTATTATTAATGGGCCTAGATTGTGTGTTCAGGCTGAACACGGGATATCTAGATCCGTTAGGAGGCCTAACCCTAATTTCTCCTCATGGTCCCTGCCGTAGACTATATATATCCTCTATTCTCTGGCTACCAGATTACTTATTAAAAAAATCTAAAATTTTCTCTAAATTCGTGATTCACGTAAGGAGAGAAAGAGAGGGCTGCCAAGGAGAAGAAAAGGTTGGGAGATCGTCGTCCACACGACATCCAACTCGAGGAAGGAATACATGCAGAAGATCTTGGGGTCGTCCGCTCGAGATTGCCAGGAATTACTTGTCTCCTTTCCGCCGCAGGTATAATTCGTGAACCCTAGTTTCCGCCTATGAAGGGTTAGAACACGTATTAGATCTGTTTAACTTTCTATCGATCAATACGCAAACCAAAGGAAGGGTCCTGGGAATCCCCAGTTCTATGAATTGGTATCAGAGCCACTTTGGATCTACGTATTGATTGATACGTCTATGTTGTCCGATAAAACCTGCGCTGTGTAATAGTCGGTAGATGTAGATCTGTTCTAACTCGGTTTTGTAGGCATCTTAGATCCAACTATTATGGTCCAATACATATTTTTTGATTGTGTTGTTTAAACCACGGACATGTCGTGGATGTTGTTGTTGCCGTGGATGTAATTAAAATCACGAGGGTTGATCGTGCTTATTATTTTAATTTTTTAATCTAGATTATGTGTGAACTCCTTTGGGAGGCATAGGATTGATGTAAATTTAATTATTTTTGATCAATCGTGATGGCGGTGGTGGCTGTTTCTGACCGGGCAGGTCGAACCTCGAATAGATCTGCGCAGCGCCAGATTTTGGATTCGGATAGTTGAGGACGGAGCAGCAAAGATGACCATAATAGTTGGATATTTTTTCTTTTTTTTGTCATTTTGCTTTTTCTGATTATGCATGTTTATTATTGTGTGGTTGTTTTTTTGAAAAACCAAGCCTACATTAATAATGGACAACATGGACATAATATCAACTAGTAGAAAAAACCTCATTGTTAAATAACTAAGTAGGAGAGGATTTTTATTTAGTATAAATCCTATGGTCTCCATTACTGGTTTGTAGGTGATGTAATTATACTTGCGTGTTGGCTTTAGTTCTTTCTTCCATATCGGATGAGTATAATTATGGATCACCAATACAAACTTCCTTAGGAATAATTGTAGAAAGTTACCTAGTATGTGTTCACTTCTCCATCTGAAGGAACTCATTACAAGGTAATGGATAGTATTAAGTAATGGTATACACTTAGATACAAATAATGGTATCCTCTCCATCGGAGTCATTGCTATTATTTGTATGACCAGAGCAAGACCAGCATATTAATTTTATTTGTCATAAAGTTATATTGACATGATAGTAAAATTAATAAGAAAAATCTACTTGAACAAAGTTGAATTTGTATACGTCCACACTATCGTGGCATGCTAAATTCATGGTGTTCAATGTGTTGGTGAATTTCTTATTATTGTTTTGAGGGAATCAATATTTAGTTAATTCAAAAAGTTTTTTTTTGCCCTACATAATTTTATTTATGTGATTCTCAGGATTTCAAAAATGGGTTCTTTCAGTCCCCTTATGGTGATTCTTAAAGAAAATAAACTTACTGGACCTAATTATATTGACTGGAAACGTAATTTGGACATTGTTCTGACTGCTGAGGAGTACAAATATGTACTTATTGAGGAATGCCCACCTAAGCCTGATGCTAACTCTGATGAAGAGGTCAAAGAGGCTTATAAGAAGTGAAAAAAGGCAGATGAGATGGCGCGGTGTTACATTCTGGCATCTATGTCAAATGTACTGCAACATCAGCATCAGGCCATGGCCACAGCTTATGACATGATGTATAACCTCAAGGAACTCTTCGGACATCAGAGTAGAGCAGCTAGGCAGTTTGCTATGAAATGTTTGATGAATACAAAAATGGCTGAGGGTACACCAGTAAGGGATCATGTTCTCAAGATGATGGGTCATCTGAATGAGATGGAGATCCTTGGAGCTGAAATCGATGGAGAATCCCAGGTCGATATCATTCTCGGGACTCTGCCTAAAAGTTTTGATAATTTCTGCCATAATTACAACATGAGCAAAAGATTGTATAGTTTGGCAGAACTTACAAAAAAGCTACAGGATGCTGAATCTCTCTTTAGGCAGAGTGGACATGTTTTTGTTTCTAAAAAGGCTTCTACTTCTAAGCCAAAAGGCGGTAAGAAGAAGAATAACATTCAGAAACAGACAAACTCAGCAAAGAAGGGCATGGGACCTCAAGACGCGATGAAAAAGCCGAAAGGCAAATGTTTCAAGTGCAAAGGGTCAGGACATTGGAAGACTGATTGTCCACTTCTCAAACAAGGGAACAAAGAAGGTATATCTCATTTACTAATAGTTGAAACATGTTTAGCGGTGTTATCTTCCGACACCTGGTGTGTAGATACATGAGCCACTAATCATGTCTGCAATACATTGCAGGGGTTCCAGGAAACCAGACGGCTCAGTGATGGAGAGATATGCTTGTTCATGGGTGATGCTACAAAAGTATCGGTCGTTGCATTAGGATATGTTACTTTATCTTTTGGTAGAAATAAGTCTTTGACATTGAGAGATTGTCTTTATGCACCTTCACTTAGAAGGAATTTAGTTTCTGTTTCTATGTTAGTTAAGGATGGATATTCAGTTTATTTTAATGACAATATTGTTATTAGAAAGAATAAACATTTTATCTGTTCTGGTGCATTGGTTGATAATTTGTATGTCATTAATCCTATTTCGTCCACAATGCAACTTATGGAAATGAATAATATGTCATCTAACTTAAATAAGAGAAAAGAACCTTCTTGTATGAACCAAACATATCTTTGGCACTTGCGATTGGGGCATATTAACCTAAGAAGGATTCAAAGACTGGTTGAAGATGGACCTTTGAGTTCATTGGAAGTGGAGGCACTACCAGTCTGTGAATCCTGTTTGGAAGGTAAAATGACCAAAAGGCCTTTTACGGCAAAGGGGTATAGGGCCAAAGATGTGTTGGAATTGGTTCATTCTGATTTGTGTGGACCCATGACTATCCAAGCTAGAGGTGGCTTTGAATATTTTGTCACATTTATTGACGATTATTCAAGGTATGGATACATTTATTTGATGTGCCGTAAGTCTGAGTGCTTTGAGAAATTCAAAGAGTACAAGGCTGAAACGGAGAAACGTCATGAAAAATGTATCAAGTCATTACGATCAGATCGTGGTGGCGAGTACCTCTTTGGAGAGTTTAGGGATTATTTATCAGAGGCTGGGATTGCATCCCAATTGACTGCACCTGGAACGCCCCAACAGAATGGTGTAGCCGAAAGAAGGAATAGAACTCTTATGGAGATGGTTAGATCAATGATGAGTTATTCAGATTTGCCAGGTTAATTTTGGGGATATGCCTTAGAGACTGCAGCTTATATTTTGAACTTGGTTCCTTCTAAGTCAGTACCTCTTACTCCCACAGAGCTGTGGATTGGGCGTAAGCCTAGTCTGAAACATGTTCGCATTTGGGGTAGTCCAGCACATGTACTGAATGGGAAAGAAGATAAGTTAGAATCTCGTACAGAAGTACGCTTGTTTGTAGGCTATCCAAGAGGAACGAAAGGAGGTTTATTTTATAGTCCTAAGGATCAGAAGGTCATTGTTAGTGATGAACCATAAACCCACAAGTAGAGTTGTTCTAGAAGAACTGAGACGTGAGACACCAAGTACTTCAGTACCAACAATACAAGAGGATGAACCACAAATAACTGCACAACATGTCACAAATGTTACACCACAACCGATAGTGCCTCGTCGTAGTGGAAGGGTTGTGATACAACCTGATAGATATATGTTCTTGGGAGAGTCGTCAGACTTCGTCCTTGAGGAACAAGATTATGATCCCTGTACCTACAATGAAGCACTCCAAGATATAGATGCAGAGTCTTGGCAAAAAGCAATGATATCTGAAATAGAATCTATGGATTCTAATCAGGTCTGGAAGCTTGTAGAACCACCCGTTGGTGTAAAAGCCATTGGATGCAAGTGGGTCTATAAGAGAAAAAGTGGATCGACGGTAAGGTTGAAACCTTTAAAGCTCGGCTTGCAGCAAAAGGTTTTACTCAAAGAGAGGGTATCGATTATGAGGAAACCTTTTCGCCTGTAGCCATACTTAAGTCTATTCGGATTCTTTTATCTATTGCAGCTCATCTCGATTATGAGATTTGGCAAATGGATGTCAAGACAGCTTTCCTTAATGGAAGTCTTGAGGAAGACATCTATTTGAAGCAACCAGACGGGTTCATTGAAAAGGGCCAGGAGCATCTTGTTTGTAAGCTCAAGAAGTCCATTTATGGACTTAAGCAAGCTTCCAGATCGTGGAACATATGTTTTGATCAGGTGATAAAATCCGATGGATTTGATCAATGTCAGGATGAATCATGTGTATATAGAAAGTGTGACGGAAACGTGGTGGTGTTCCTAGTACTTTATGTGGATGACATCTTGCTCATTGGAAACAATGTGAAGGTATTGTCTGATGTAAGGGTATGGTTATCCAAACAGTTTGATATGAAGGACTTGGAAGAAGTAGGTCACATCCTTGGGATCAAAGTTCTACGAGATCGCAAGAAAAGGATGTTGGGCTTATCCCAAGCTTCCTATATCGATACTGTACTAACTCGTTTTAGTATGCAAAATTCTAAGAAAGGTTTCTTACCTTTTAGACATGGAATTGTTCTATCAAAGGAGCAGTGTCCGAGGACACCTAAAGAGATAGAGAACATGAAGGCAGTTCCTTATGCTTCAGCAGTATGAAGCTTAATGTATGTAATGCTATGTACGAGACCAGACATCTGCTTTGCCGTAGGCATGGTCAGCAGATATCAGTCTAACCCAGGACAAGAGCACTGGACTGCCGTAAAGCATATTTTGAAGTACCTGAAAAGGACTAAAGAGTATATGCTAGTTTACCAGGCAGATAGTTTAGTTCCCTTGGGGTATACAGACTCAGATTTTCAGTCAGATAGGGATTCCAGGAAATCTACCTCAGGTTATGTGTTTACTTTGGGAGTTGGAGCCATTGTGTGGAGGAGTATCAAGCAAAAATGTATTGTTGATTCCACCATGGAAGCCAAGTATGTGGCAGCCTCTGAGGTAGCCAAAGAAGTGGTTTGGCTCAGAAACTTTCTGTTGGACTTGGATGTGGTACCTAGTTTGCCTAAGTCTATTACACTTTATTGTGATAATAGTGGTGCAGTTGCAAACTCGAAGGAACCACGAGCCCATAAGACAAGCAAACACATTGAGCGCAAGTACCACCTGATACGAGATTTCGTAAAGAAAGAAAAAGTTGATGTGATCAAGATAGCATCAGCCGACAACCTAGCTGATCCATTTACAAAGAGCTTACCAGCTAAGGCTTTTGACAGTCATATTGAGGGAATGGGAGTCAGATGTGTAGCAGCATGGCTTTAAGTATAAGTGGGAGATTTGTAACAGTATACCGAAAAGCAATGCTTTGAGTATAAGTGGGAGATTGTTAGGGTTATATACTAAAAGCATCACTTTTGTAGTAACCTTATTTCCTTAAATTTTGAATGAGAATCATATGGATAAATGTTTGCATATTGTATTTGTTGCAAGTGTTAATGCAAATGTCTGATATTCTATATTATAGATAATATGGTGTATGGTGTCACACAGAAGATCATATTATCAGTTTCCTATGGAGTATATAAATAGTTCACAACCTAGATGGACTTGGACAATCTATTGGAAAGGTTGTAGTGTAATCTGGTATTAGTCTATCTTGACTATAGGTTTACACTAGTACACTTTGTGTGTATTGAACAGGACCACTTGAGGTTGTTCTCTTTGTACTGACTACATAAGAGAACAAACACCTCTGTTATTATGGATGCTTGTGCTCTTAATCCGGATATAATAACGGACATGTATATGCAGTGTGCATTACTTTGACTCATAAAAGAGTGAGATTCATTATGGATCAACAACCTCTATGAATTGGGTATGATGGGCTGTTGATGGAATCCATGTTCCGATACATCGGGTTGATGATGTCCTCTTAAGGAGCTCATAAGTATTATCATGTAAACCCTGCAGGTGGATTATATCCGACATGACAAATAAAGTTGAGCGATACTACTTAAGGATAAAAGATGTCGAATCAATATAGTTGTCAGTAACTTAATTTGATCGACGGACATACGATATCTTAACATGGGGAGCCAAACGAGCATATAATAAAAGGAGCCCACAAACATAATTTGGGATTATGGAGGTAGTGCAACAATAGCTCATTAGTGGACCGAGCTATTATTAATGGGCCTGGATTGTGTGTTCGGGCTGAACACGGGATATCCAGATCCGTTAGGAGGCCTAACCCTAATTTCTCCTCATGGTCCCTGCCGTAGCCTATATATCCTCTATTCTCTGGCCGCCAGATTACTTATTAAAAAAAATCTAAAATTTTCTCTAAATTCGTGATTCACGTAAGGAGAGAAAGAGAGGGCTGCCAAGGAGAAGAAAAGGTTGGGAGATCGTCGCCCACACGACGTCCAACTCGAGGAAGGAATACATGCAGAAGATCTTGGGGTCGTCCGCTCGAGATTGTCAGGAATTACTTGTCTCCTTTCCGTCGCAGGTATAATTCATGAACCCTAGTTTCCGCCTATGAAGGGTTAGAACACGTATTAGATCTGTTTAACTTTCTATCGATCAATACGCACACCAAAGGAAGGGTCCTGGGAATCCCCAGTTCCATCAGTTTCCACTAATCTACGCAATTTTTTTTGCCATATTTCGGTTATATTCACGCATCTACACTCTTTTTCACCAATCTACCCCCATTGTACCCCATATTTCGATTAGAACCACCTATCTATAGTCGGTTTCACTAGTCTACGCACATTCTACACCATATTTTGAATAGAACGACCTATCTATACTCGTTTTCACCATTCTACATCCATTTTTATTATAGGTCGTTTAGAGTCACCCACAAAAACTCGTTTCACCATTCCACGCCTATTTTATGCCATAATTCAATTATAATTACCCACCGAATACACATTTTTATCATTCTACGCGTATTTTATACCATATTTCAGTTAGAATCCCTTATTGATACTCGTTTTCACCATTATACGAGCATTTTACAGCTTATTTTGGTTAAAAATTATATTTCTATACTCGTTTTTGCTAATCTATGCCTCTTTTTTACCATATTTCAATTAGAATCACGCATGTACAATCGGTTTCACCAATCTACGCCTAATTTATACCATATTTTGATTAGAACCACCCATTTATACTCGTTTTCACCATACTACATCAATTTCACCATATTTTTCTTAGAATCACTCATTAATACTCGTATTCACCATTCCACACACTATACCATAATTTAATTATAATCATCCATCTAATACTCTTCTTCATCATTGTACGCGTATTTTATATCATATTTCAATTAGAATCACTCATTTATACTCGTTTCACCGTTCTACGAGAATTTGATACCCTATTTCATTTACAAATTATATTTCTATACTCGTTTCCACTAATCTACGTGTTTGTTTTACCATATTTTGGGTATATTCACGCATCTACACTCTTTTTCACCAATCTACCCCCATTTTATACTATATTTATATTAGAACCACCTATATATACTCGTTTTCACCATTCTTATCCTACCAAAAGCATATTTCGGTTATAATCACCCACAAATACTCATTTTCACCATTGTAGGCCTATTTTATATCATATTTTAGTTATAATTTCTCATCTAATACTCGTTTGCATCTTTGTATGCTCGTTCGGTACCATATTTCAACAAGAACCGTATATTTATACTCATTTTCACCATTCTACGAGTATTTTAAACATTACTTCGATTTGAAATTACATTTCTATACTCATTTCCACAAATCTACGCCACTTTTTAACCACATTTCGGTTAGTATCATGCATCTACACTCGATTTTACCAATCTACCCCAATTCTACACTATATTTCGGATAGACCTGCATGGGCCACCACTAAAAACATGTCACGACCCGCTCCCGAATAATCGAACATGAGTCGGACACGCCTAGCCTTCATTGTTAGACACAATGGAGTAAGTTGTACCAATATCTAGGAGAAACTATGAATCAAGATAAGAATGAAAGTAATCACAGCATCTAATATATAAGTCCCAGAATCTCAGATACAATCTAAATGTTATTACATTCCAGCAAATGTAAACTATAGAGATGTGTCTAGTACAAGTCCAGATAAAGCTAAGTAGAAAGACTAGGCTTCCTCAGCCTCTAGGTCCTGGGCCCCATCAACTGGTCATAGGTGCCTCCAGGTTCCTGCCCGTAGTAAGTATTACAGATAGCCTCTAGCTCACCTGCAACATATCCTAGTTAGGAGCGGAGCTAAGTATATCCAAGGAAATGAACATGAACATCATGGTATGAACAAGGAACATGAAATATATATAAAGTACGAGAAATGAGAATAATGCATGAATCCTGAATATGAATACTGAAAGTAAATACAGGGAACATGATAAGAGTCCTGAACATGAAGTACAACCTGAACATGAAATACAACCTGAACATGAAATACAACCTGAATCCTGAAATGTGCAATATTGAAATACATCCAGAGTGTGTGATCGGCTTGGGTAGATTCAATGAACATGAAATGGTACGGCTCGGGTCCCGTGTGCACAATGCGGGGCCTAAGCTATTCACATGAATAGTAACAGGGTTTGATCACACCTCTGTAGTATTTTCCCTCCCAGACACAAGTAAACTCAAGAGAACATGAAATAAGACAATCCCGTGATACATCGTGTCAACAAGGTGATACAGGAATGAATATACAAGACATGAGAAAATGAACAAGTCCGAGGAGTATACTTGCCTTGCTCAGGGTGATCAAGTGTGGGATGTACAGCTGGAAATCCTCCTGTTTATAATTATTACAAATGATTAAAATCTATACAAGCTTGGTTTAGTGATTTCCTTAATAGCATAATTAACTAAAATATCACATGACCTAATATATTCTATCTAGCTAAGAATCTATACAATAAATATACAAATTTAGTTACTACAGCCCTAGTATCAATAGGAAATGGTTCAACCAGGGTCAATGTAAATTTCCAACTGGTATCCCTTCTCAGTCAAGCTTATACCTATTTCAAAAAAGACTAACACTTGAATATTAGATACCAGTCTGAATACTAGTTAAATATTAGTTCACAAAACAGTCCTATATCCATAACCTAACTAGGAGTTATCCAACCAGTCCTTAACAGGTCATGGAAAGTCAGTCTTGATGGATTATTACAACAGTACAGTACATAACTGTACACAAGTATCAGTTGTACCTTAATTCCTGCCTACACAGCCTCAAGACTTGTATCAGGATCTCATCTCTTGCCCTTAACAGCAGTTTAGCTAAAACAAAACATGAGTGTTCTATGGCCATATGGATCAAAGTTTATATTGTTATAAAACTTATTAAAGCCTAAAACTTGAAGGCTGATTTTCTTAGAGAGATCTAACCCTGTTAGCCAAATCCTGGTAACCGGAAACAGCCCAATCAATTACAAAAGGATGAATCCATCCACACTCAAATGTATGGACACCACTGGAAGCAGCTGACAGTTAAATTCTAAGTAACATTCAGTCCTAACAGGCTGAACAAGTCATCTCAGTTTGATATCCAGTTCAATATCCCAGTATGAATCAGGACACTATCCAATCCTATCTCTCCTGACTGTTACACAGTTACATTAGTTCTAAACCAACAGTTATCAATCAACCTACTAGGATAAAATGAACCACTCTATGCACATATATTCTCAGGTCCTATCAAGTTGAGTCATAATGATACCACTGTATATGAGTCAATTCCAAGACTTAGGTTCTCAGGTTCTATAATTGAGCCAAGGCATTGTATATGAGTCCCAGATTCAGTGATGAACCACTGATGTAATTTAACTCTATCTAACAAATTCACACCATCCAACACATTACTGATATACAAGCCTGACCTTAGTCCACTGACAGTAAACTAAGGAGATTACCATGTTTGTATCCTAGCTCACTGAATCGATTGCAACTAAAATGTAGGAATTAGCAGTACATGTTGAACCAACATTCTAGCAGGAATTTGTTCAGTTAAGGTAAACAAGGTAAATTTGAAGGTCCACAACTCACTCAGGAATTTAAAGAGCAACTGTCATTCATAAATAGTCCTAAACCAACCTTACCAATCCACCCTACTCGTTTCTGGAACAGAGAAATACAAAGTAAAACAAGGCTAAGCTCTGAAATTAGGAGAGAAGAGCTAACAATCAGTGAACTGCAAACATTGCTAGACTACTGATATGAATCATGCAACCTACCCGAATAATCACTGATAGAAACATGTAGCTAACCATGCAGGAATTTAGACTGATATGGAGTCCTTAATCCAGTGACAATACTGAGATAAAATCCCAGCTTCATCATCCTGAACCAACCACTGCATATGTAGTCTCAATTCACACATTCACCCAATCTTGCTAACAACTGAACAATTTATTAATAATTGTCTTGCAATCATAACCTAAAGTATTACTAGATGTTTCAAATCCGAGTAGTCAAAAAGAGTCATCATGAAATAATAAATCAAAGGCTATATGAATCACATATCAACTCAGTTAACCCACAATTATTCGAATTAGAACCAGCCTATTGAGAAACTGTTAGATAAGTCCATTGAACTAAAACATGATGTTTAGGTAACAAGTAGTTCGAATTTCTTTGAAGGAACATGCAGTCAGAACATCACTGTTGAGCTTATTACCCATTTCTAAACCAAATACTTTTACAAACATAATTCTACTTAAATATTAGCTAATCATACCTGAGGAAGGAGACTTAAAGTTTTGGTGTCAAGAACTCCTTGATGTGGACACAAGCTAACTCTGACCAAACAATCAAGAAAATAACAGCAACAATTTCAGAAGATCTATCAACCTAAAATTAAGTTATCAACTCAAATTTACTTAATTAATCGCACGGATCCTATGATCTTACCTCTACTGAAATTCAAACACAAGGAATCAACCAATCAAATGTTGAATCAACACATTCAGATCTGAAATTTACAAGGAGCATAGTTGATTCCAAATTCAGAGCAAATAGGAAAGAATTGATCAACTCACCTAGATCGGATGGATTGACGGAGATTCCCTAGAGTTCGTCGAAGTTTCAAGAGAGGGAGGATCGCTCAACTGATCATTCAAGAGAACAAAAATTACTAAATCTCCAAATAATGAATGTTCAGATCCGGATCGAGATCAAACGACACTTACTCATCACTGCCATTGCCGATCGATGGAGCGATCATCAACATTGATCCACCGCCAAGCTTTCTGAGGAAATTGTTCCTTCCATCGCCATGGAGTGTGGATCGAATGACCAAGAATTTGGGAGAGTAAGAATTTTAAGAGGACTCGGCTCTCACTCCCTCCCTCTGCTGCAATTCCTAACAAGAAGAGAATATGAGAGCTTCTTATAGGCTGCCAGGATGGCGTTGGGATGAGGTTATCGAATTGGCGAGAAGAAATTTGTGGTTACACTCTCCATTACTCGGCAGTTGTAACAAAATTTCAAATTGATTCCCCACTCCTCATTGTTTTGAACAGAGGAGAAGAACCGAGAATATCAACTAGAGTTCCTCAGGAAATTGGTTTGAAAGGCTTGCAATTAAGCCCTAACTAAAGGCTGGCCTACAATGAAATGGGCCAAGCCCAATTATAAAAGAGGGTTACCATGATTCAACTTGAATAATTTCGAAATTAGTCTCCATAAATTAAAATAAAATAAAAATATGGGAGGAAGGAAATACTTCATTATAAATTTCTGGGATGTGGGATTATAAATTCTTCCCCCCAAAGAATTTCGCCCTCGAAATTTCAAGGAAGACAAAAATCAAAATGATCCCATCCAATATAAGTGTTTATTAAAATCATTGAAACACAAAAGTACAATCAAGTAAATAAACTGGGGTAGCGCTCTCGCATCTCATCCTCGCGCTCCCATGTGGACTCTCCCGGAGAGTGGTGTCTCCACATGACGCGGACGAGTGGAATAGTGTCACGACCCGATCCCAACTAATTGGGTCGAACCGGATCATGCCCAGCCTGCACCGTTGTTGAGACGGCGGCAGTAAGCTGTTCAGTAGCAGGTAACCATACAACAACACTATATTTGTCACAACTCAAAATTCGAAAATTTAAAACTTTATTAAACTTTTACAATGAAATGAAAGATACAACTTAAACCATTTTCTACATACATCATGAATAAAAGAAAACTCTAGGCAAACAGCTCATCAGTCTCGAAATCCTCGTCTTGGGATCGCGGAACAAAGCCTCATCGGTGATACCTAAAATGTTGGTTCTAGTCAGGAGGGAGCAAAGTATAATTCATGCTAATTTAAAACAGTTAAAGTAAATAATAGAATCATACAGTTTTAAACAGTTTGAAGAAAGAATAATTTTCAGCGGTAAAACAGTGTGATTTGAACAGGCAATGAATTATGACCGGCTTGGGATGTACAGTAGTATCCTAGCGATACGATATGGCTTGTCCCCGTGTGAAGAGGGGAAAGCTAATACAGTCAGTAGTTACAGTTGGCTTTGGTCATAATCATTACTCTATTCCCCCAGTCCCAATCAGTACAGTAGTCACAATCAGTACTCTCCAAGAGAGTTTCGTGTTTGCATCGTGGTTTAAACATGCAATAAAACGATTATAGAAATAACTGTAAAACCAACACAAACTATACTTGCCTCAGAAAAATGACTGGAGAGATGAGTTGGTACCGAGGAGGAACGTCAGGTGTATCTTCGAGTTCCTACAGTTGAGAACTCGACTTAGATCCTTTAATAACCAGGCTAAGTGCTAGTTGCAATCTCTAGTAGTAAGTCCTAGTCAGGTTTTAAGTTGTATTAATCTACAGCTAACGTTTACGTCGCAACTACGTGCGTTTGATTAAGCCGGTTAATTGGATTATTTGGAAATAACAACGAGAATCAATTAACTTTGGAAAACTTTGTGTTTTTGTAATATATTTATAAAAATATAGTTTTTTTTAATGATAAATCATGAACTAGTTATTTACTAATTTTTCATCCATTTAATTAATTCTTAATTAATTATAAAGTTACGCTCTAACTACGATTTAAACGTCCAATCAAAAACCACCCAAGATCACATCCACCCAGAAAATAAAATAAAAATCTACGCTACACAATACAAGGGCACAGCTAAACATCCTAGAGTGGGCTTATGCCCTGTACAATTATCTTTTACATCAAATAAGAGAAAAGTGATTTAATTACTAAATAAAGTGCAGTAAATAAATAACTATATTAAATAGCCTAAATATTAAATAAAATAATTTAAAATAAATGCTAAGAGTCTCAGACTCGGTCCATCAACAAAATCCAGCTAATACCACAACGCCCGGTCGGACCGGTGCGTTTGCATTTCGCCAGGGCCCACAGACTGGTACGGTCGTTGCCCGAAAAATCAGTTTTAAAATTCATTTCCGAAAAAACCGATTTTGAAATCAAATTAAATATAGTTTTGTAAAAATTTGGGCAGCACTTCCTCTATTTCGGGACAAACCCAAAACTGGGAAATGCGCCACAGAAAACCTGCAATTGTTCCAACCAATAATAATCCCAAAATATATCCACCGAAATAATTTCCAACACCACCAGAAATAATTCCCAATCCACAGAACTTCCCGAAATATCCGGGAATCCCACAATCAAACCAAACCACACAAAACCCAGCAGATAAAATCACAGAAATATGCTAACGCAGCTAACCGAATAAAATACCCAGCTAACCGGATTTCCCAAAGGGAAACCGGGGACCGATTCTCATCATGGACTCTACGGGAGGGACGAACTACTCTGATTAACAAGAATTTACCAAATTCCGTTGGCGGGGAGCCGCGGGAAAAGCTTGGGAAAACCGAAACGACGTTCGGACAACTGGGTCGCGGATCCTGGACAGCGGGAAACTCCACAGAGCGCTGGACAGCGGGAGAGGGTCCACGGAAGAGGGGGCTTGCGCGCTGGACAGCGCGGAGAGGAGAGCCGCTGGCAGATCTGGCCTGCTGGAAAGCGGCGCGGGTGGCGGCAGTTCGCCGGAAGGGCGCGACCACGGGCGAGGGGGCCGGTCGGGCTCGGCGCGGGGAGGTCGCGCCTCGGGTCGCGGGTCGGCAGTGGCGCGCTCGGGGAGTCGCACGGAGGCGCGGCTGCGGGGTCGTCGGCCGACGAGGCGCTGGAAAGAGGCGACGAGGTCGCGCTGGTCGGGGGAGTCCGCGGGGGCGCGGGGCGAGTCGCCGGAAGTAGGTCGGCCACGGATCTGGCCGGAGAGGGCGCCGGCGCGAGAGGGGGTCGGGTTAGGGCTTGGGTTTTCTCTCGTGAGAGTGAGAGAGAGGTGATTCTGAGAGTAAAAGGGAGAGGGAGAGAGTTTGATTGTTTCCTTCTCTGTTGAATCGTGGGAGAGTGAGAGTTATGCTCTGTGAATGGAAAAGAAAGTGGAGAGAGTGGGAAATAAAAATAAGAGATGAGTGGTGAACGTTAGGAAGTTGAATGGTGGAGAATGAGTTGGAGTGTAAGGAGTTTATTAAGGAGAAAAAGAAGAACAATAGTCAGGTGGGGAGTGATCCAGAGAAGTTTGAGGAAATTAACAGAACGTGTGGAGAGGAGAGGAAATGGGGAGTTATGAGAGTTAAGTGGGGAGTTAGAATAGGAAGGGTTTACCAGTTCCTAGGGAGAAGTTGCTGGTCCTTCGGGACCAGCCCAAATGTTTTATTATTATTTTTAATAAATATTAGTTAACCAAGATTTGGAAAATAAGAAAGGGGATTGGATACAGGCTCAGGCCTGGGTCTGGGCTCGGACTTGGGTCTGGGTCCAAAATCAAAAATCCAAGTTATTTATAATTTTCGAAATTCTTTCCATCCAAAAATATTTAGTATTAATATTAATAATAATAATTTTGAAATATTAATGAAACATTATTTAATATATATTTACAAACAATGGGTTTCACAATCTTCCCTCCTTAGAAAATTTCGTCCTCGAAATTTAAAGTAAGGTAGGAAAGACAAACATGTACGGGTACTGCGCCCGTAACTCAGGTCCAACCATAAGAATTTCCAAGGCAGTCGTGGATGAGACGATTTAGGGACAAGTTTTATATATGATATCATCCACGCAGAAAAAAATACAAAAGCGAACCAAAGTACACGAGGTTGATCAGACCATCATGCACCGGTCCTGATTAGACAATATATTAGTGGGTGCACCCAATAAAATATCGTCATGATCAAGCTAGATTTAAAAAGATAGCTTGCAAAACTAGGCTAACTTAGCAGCATTAGTCAAATTTAGAACGGAAAAAAGAAAAGATAAGGAATAGGAGTTTAAATGATGGCTCAAAATCTGATTTTCTTCTCATCTCTGACTAGGCTTACAACTGGTTTCTCTGGCACTGAAAAGGTTGATTCCAATCTTCAGCTCTGAATTATCCAAACTGTGACTCGGATCCTAAATGTAACGTCTGAGCTGTGACGTAGAAGACGTTGCACACACTCAAAATTAGCTGGTAGAGCTAACTGGTATGCTACTTCCAACTCGTCTTAAACTTCAAATGACCTGATGTACCTGGCCTCAATTTCCAGCTCCGTCAAAACTGATTGTTCCTCTGGTAGGAGAAACTTCACCAAAAGCAATTTGGTCTTCCCAAGACCTACCAAAATCCAAGACACAAAATCTCAATACATCTTCAAGCGTCTGGATTGACCTCTCTGCTTGCTCGTTCCGCGGTACTCCATGAATCCGGTAGATGTGCTTCTCGTACAATGCTGCCCACTTCTAAGTGGATAACCAACTTTGAAGGGAAAAAGTGTGCTGACTTAGTCAGTCTGTTTACTAAAATCCAATTGGTGCCCTTCCCTCCTTGGGAACAAGGCAATCCTTACTCAAAGTTCATTGTTATATGCTTCTACTTCCACTCCGAATTGTCCAGCGGCTCCAACAAACTTGTTGTTCTCTTGCTAAATTCCTCATGTTGACAAATTACATCTAATCCTATACCTGGAATTGTCCTTCTTTATTCTATAACACCAATCAATGGAGGCATATTTCGATACATCTTATTATATCCTGAATTTATGGAATACTGCGACTGGTGCATTTCTTTCATCAACTCGTTCCTCCGTTTGTCAGCCGATACGCAAAGTCTCGTACCATTCCTCAGAGTTCCAATGCTGATTAAATTTAGAAACCCTCAAGTGTTCCTGCCAACACTTGATCTCTAAGCCTGCAAAGTGCCTCGTTTTGAATCTACGTCCTCTTGATTTTGGTCTCTCGGCCGCGAACTTCATCAATACTAAATCAGCATCCAGCTCCGTCCTTCTATCTCCAGGTAGTATAACCTCCAGTCCAAACTTCTCGATGTCTTTTAGCAGGTGCTAGTCCTTGGTTAAGAACTTCGCCATCAGTATCGACCAAGTGCATCTGCGACCACATTAGCCTTACCTGAATGGTACTGCAGGTTGATGTCGAAATCCTTTATCTGCTTCAGCCATCTTCTTAGTCTAACATTCAGCCCTTTCTGAGTGAAGACATATTTCAGACTTTTGTAGTCCGTATAAATTTTCACTCCCTTTCCATAAAAAATCATGCTTCCATAGCTTCAAAGTAAAGATAATTGCAGCAATTCAAATTAGGTGTGGGATGATTCTTCTCATGAGTCTGTAGTTGCCTACATGTGTAAGCAATTTCTTTTCCATGTTGTTGAAGAATGCAACCCAGTCCTTTTCCAGAGGCATTACTGTAAATTGAGAACCCACCGGTTCCTGCGGGTAGCGCAAGGATTGGTGTAGTGGTAAGTCTCTTCTTCAGCTCCTCAATGCCGCCTGGCAATCTTTCGTTCAGATGAACTCTTCATTCTTCCAAGTGTGCTTCGTCATCGGCTCAGCAATCTTGGCGAAATCCTTCACGAACTTTTGATAGTAGCCGACCAAGTTCAAGAAACTTCCGAATTGAACTTGGGGTATACCACTCTTCAACAGCAGCTATCGAAATTTCTTCTCTTGACAACATGGCCAAAAGTCCACTTTGTCAAAGAAAATCCACGTTCAGATAACTTACCATAAAACTTCTTTTTCCTCAAAGTTTCCAAAACTTCCTCAGGTGTTCTTCATGCTCTTCTTCAGTCTTCAAATATATCAGAATGTCATCTATGGAGAAGATAAACTGATTCAAATACTCATGAGAATCTCTGTTCATGAGATTCATGAACACAGCAGAAGCATTTGTCAGTCCGTCGTCATGACCAAAGAAAACTACCCATACTTGGTGTTTGAATGCCGTCTTGGAAATGTCCTCCATCCTGACTTTGATTTGATGGTAGTCAGATCTTAAGTCAAACTTCGAAACACCCTAACTCCACACAAACAGATCAAACAGATCCTCGATCCGGGCAGAGGGTACTTGTTCTTTAGTGTCTTGGTAAATGATGCACATCCGTTTGTTCCATCCTTCTGGGGCACAAACAAGATAGGTACTCCCTAAGGTGAAGTTACACTATGAATAAATCCTAGAGCCTTCATTGATCTGGTCCTTCATCTTCTTGGCCACCTTCGGGTTGACTCTGTAACATCCTTTAGAATTAGGAAAAGAGCCAGGGACTAGGTCAGGGGTGAATACTATGTCTAGATCTGGGATAATCCGGGGAGACTATCAGGGAAAACATCTGCCATAAGGGTGTAACTAAAAACTTCTATTCATGTGGAGAATTACAGCAAAACTCTTATGATTGATCTAAGGACATCCTGTTACAACTTCCAAAAAGATGATGCTATACAGCGGTTCTAGGTACTATTCTTCATGGTCCTGGCTCTTGCATAAGCAGTCTCCAACTGCTTCCTTTCCTATGAACTTCGAGTATGCATCATGCCTTATTGTAAGGGGCAGGGTCTGCTGGATAGAAAGAGGGTCCTTAGGTTGTGGCCTATCAGGTGTTGATATGAGCTCTGGTTTGATAGAAAGATAAGAGCAGTCCTTTACCCGATGTTTAGCAGATCCATATGCCAAACATTGTCCCAAACTCTTGCGACAACTAACAGCCTGATGACCAGGCCTCTTGCAATAGTTACAAGCCCAAAGCTTCTTACGACAAGACTGTCGGAAAGTAGAGTACTTGATGGGACCCAAATGTCTTCTAGATTCAGGGTATTCCTTCCTAGGACAAAAGTTCTGCTCTAACTTGGTTGGGGATAACTAAGGCTACATCATGACGTTCTTCATGTCTTCTCTCGTAATATTCTTCTGTTCCTGCTGGGCTTCATCTTGTGCTTTCTGGAACTCCAGGGTTTCTTGAAATAGGGCAACCATTTGGAAGATGTTTGCTGGTACTGGTGGAGCAACAAAAATGGATACTCCCCCAAGAAAAATGCAACTTAGTTGAGATGAGGTAGGAATCGCCAGTGTAGTGAAAACTTCACTGGATGCATTATGAGGACAGTCAAACAGCCGCGAGGGAAAAGACCCTGGGCTTGGTTGAGGAGATGGGGTATGATCCGGAGATGACACCTCATCGTCAGCAGGATTTGGTCTTGTCAATGGTCATTCTTTGGAAGGGTTAGGATGCACATATAAGCAAGGTAGCCTACTGGTCTATAATCAAACAAAAATATTTATTTATATATAAATCGGACCTATGTTGTGACAAATCAATGTTCTAGTGTTCTAATTGTTTCTAGGTATGTTTTCCTAAGTTGTCGTAGACCTGCATGGGCCACCACTGAAAACATGTCACGACCCGATCCCAACTAATTGGGTCGAACCAGATCATGCCCAGCCTGCACCGTTGTTGAGACGGCGGCAGTAAGCTGTTCAGTAGCAGGTAACCATACAACAACACTATATTTGTCACAACTCAAAATTCGAAAATTTAAAACTTTATTAAACTTTTACAATGAAATGAAAGATACAACTTAAACCATTTTCTACATACATCATGAATAAAAGAAAACTCTAGGCAAACAGCTCATCAGTCTCGAAATCCTCGTCTTGGGATCGCGGAACAAAGCCTCATCGGTGATACCTAAAATGTTGGTTCTCCAGTCAGGAGGGAGCAAAGTATAATTCATGCTAATTTAAAACAGTTAAAGTAAATAATAGAATCATGCAGTTTTAAACAGTTTGAAGAAAGAATAATTTTCAGCGGTAAAACAGTGTGATTTGAACAGGCAATGAATTATGACCGGCTTGGGATGTACAGTAGTATCCTAGCGATACGATATGGCTTGTCCCCGTGTGAAGAGGGGAAAGCTAATACAGTCAGTAGTTACAGTTGGCTTTGGTCATAATCATTACTCTATTCTCCCAGTCCCAATCAGTACAGTAGTCACAATCAGTACTCTCCAAGAGAGTTTCGTGTTTGCATCGTGGTTTAAACATGCAATAAAACGATTATAGAAATAACTGTAAAACCAACACAAACTATACTTGCCTCAGAAAAATGACTGGAGAGATGAGTTGGTACCGAGGAGGAACGTCAGGTGTATCTTCGAGTTCCTACAGTTGAGAACTCGACTTAGATCCTTTAATAACCAGGCTAAGTGCTAGTTGCAATCTCTAGTAGTAAGTCCTAGTCAGGTTTTAAGTTGTATTAATCTACAGCTAACGTTTACGTCGCAACTACGTGCGTTTGATTAAGCCGGTTAATTGGATTATTTGGAAATAACAACGAGAATCAATTAACTTTGGAAAACTTTGTGTTTTTGTAATATATTTATAAAAATATAGTTTTCTTTTAATGATAAATCATGAACTAGTTATTTACTAATTTTTCATCCATTTAATTAATTCTTAATTAATTATAAAGTTACGCTCTAACTACGATTTAAACGTCCAATCAAAAACTACCCAAGATCACATCCACCCAGAAAATAAAATAAAAATCTACGCTACACAATACAAGGGCACAGCTAAACATCCTAGAGTGGGCTTATGCCCTGTACAATTATCTTTTACATCAAATAAGAGAAAAGTGATTTAATTACTAAATAAAGTGCAGTAAATAAATAACTATATTAAATAGCCTAAATATTAAATAAAATAATTTAAAATAAATGCTAAGAGTCTCAGACTCGGTCCATCATCAAAATCCAGCTAATACCACAACGCCCGGTCGGACCGGTGCGTTTGCATTTCGCCAGGGCCCACAGACCGGTACGGTCGTTGCCCGAAAAATCAGTTTTAAAATTCATTTCCGAAAAACCGATTTTGAAATCAAATTAAATATAGTTTTGTAAAAATTTGGGCAGCACTTCCTCTATTTCGGGACAAACCCAAAATTGGGAAATGCGCCACAGAAAACCTGCAATTGTTCCAACCAATAATAATCCCAAAATATATCCACCGAAATAATTTCCAACACCACCAGAAATAATTCCCAATCCACAGAACTTCCCGAAATATCCGGGAATCCCACAATCAAACCAAACCACACAAAACCCAGCAGATAAAATCACAGAAATATGCTAACGCAGCTAACCGAATAAAATACGCAGCTAACCGGATTTCCCAAAGGGAAACCGGGGACCGATTCTCATCATGGACTCTACGGGAGGGACGAACTACTGTGATTAACAAGAATTTACCAAATTCCGATGGCGGGGAGCCGCGGGAAAAGCTTGGGAAAACCGAAACGACGTTCGGACAACTGGGTCGCGGATCCTGGACAGCGGGAAACTCCACAGAGCGCTGGACAGCGGGAGAGGGTCCGCGGAAGAGGGGGCTTGCGCGCTGGACAGCGCGGAGAGGAGAGCCGCTGGCAGATCTGGCCTGCTGGAAAGCGGCACGGGTGGCGGCAGTTCGCCGGAAGGGCGCGGCCACGGGCGAGGGGGCCGGTCGGGCTCGGCACGGGGAGGTCGCGCCTCGGGTCGCGGGTCGACAGCGGCGCGCTCGGGAAGTCGCGCGGAGGCGCGGCTGCGGGGTCGTCGGCCGACGAGGCGCTGGAAAGAGGCGGCGGGGTCGCGCTGGTCGGGGGAGTCCGCGGGGGCGCGGGGCGAGTCGCCGGAAGTAGGTCGGCCACGGATCCGGCCGGAGAGGGCGCCGGCGCGAGAGGGGGTCGGATTAGGGCTTGGGTTTTCTCTCGTGAGAGTGAGAGAGAGGTGATTCTGAGAGTAAAAGGGAGAGGGAGAGAGTTTGATTGTTTCCTTCTCTGTTGAATCGTGGGAGAGTGAGAGTTATGCTCTGTGAATGGAAAAGAAAGTGGAGAGAGTGGGAAATAAAAATAAGAGATGAGTGGTGAACGTTAGGAAGTTGAATGGTGGAGAATGAGTTGGGGTGTAAGGAGTTTATTAAGGAGAAAAAGAAGAACAATAGTCAGGTGGGGAGTGATCCAGAGAAGTTTGAGGAAATTAACAGAACGTATGGAGAGGAGAGGAAATGGGGAGTTATGAGAGTTAAGTGGGGAGTTAGAATAGGAAGGGTTTACCAGTTCCTAGAGAGAAGTTGCTGGTCCTTCGGGACCAGCCCAAATGTTTTATTATTATTTTAATAAATATTAGTTAACCAAGATTTGGAAAATAAGAAAGGGGATTGGATACAGGCTCAGGCCTGGGTCTGGGCTCGGACTTGGGTCTGGGTCCAAAATCAAAAATCCAAGTTATTTATAATTTTCGAAATTCTTTCCATCCAAAAATATTTAGTATTAATATTAATAATAATAATTTTGAAATATTAATGAAACATTATTTAATATATATTTACAAACAATGGGTTTCACAAATAGTCTGGTTTCGCAGGCGCTTCTCCCTCCGATCAAGAATCTCTACTGGATGCTCCTCGTAGGTCAAGCTCGGACCCACCTCTAGCTCTGAGTAGTCCACCACATGGCTCGGGTCTGGAATGTAGCATCGAAGCTGGGACATGTGAAAGACGTCATGCACTCCCCCAAGCTAGCTGGAAGCGCTGGTCGATACGCCACCTTGCTAATCCGTGCTGTCACATCGAAGGGCCTGATGTACCTCGAACTGAGCTTCCTACCTCTGCCGAACCGAATGACGCCCCTAGTCGGTAAGATCTTCAGGAACACTCTATCTCCAATCGCGAACTCCAGTAGCCGTCTGCTGCTGTCCGCCCAGTGCTTCTGTCGATCCTGTGCAACTCTGAGACGCTCCCTGATCAGTCTGATCTTCTCAGCTGAGTCTACCACCATCTCTAGCCCAAGCAAAGCCCTCTCGCCAACGTCGTCCCAAGATAACGGTGTGCGACATCTCCGCTCATACAGTGCCTCGAACGGAGTCATCTCGATACTAGCCTGATAATTGTTGCTATAGGCAAACTCTACGAGATGCAAATGATCCTTCCACGAACCGCCGAAGTCGAGTACGCAAACCGTAGCATATCCTCTAGTGTCTGAATGGTCCTCTCGGACTGCCCGTCCGTCTATAGATGATAGGCGGAGCTGAACTTCAACTGTGATCCCAAGCTCAGCTGTAGACTCTTTCAGAAATATGATGTGAAGCGGTTGTACCTGTCAGAAACGATGCTCACCGGTACCCCGTAGATCCGTACAATCTGACGCATGTAGAGGTCTGCAAGCTTCTCGGTCGATAGCCCAACCTTGAACGGAATAAAATGAGCAGACTTCGTTAGTCTGTCCACGATAACCCAAATAGCATCCTTGCCACTGGGTGTACGCGGTAAACCAGAGACAAAGTCCATGGTGATATGCTCCCACTTCCATTTCGGAATAGGTAAAGGCTGGAGTAATTCTGCTAGTCTCTGGCGCTCCGCCTTGACTTGCTGGCACACAAGGCATTTGGAAACAAATCTGGCAACCTCTCTCTTCATCCCATACCACCAAATATACTCTCGTATATCCTTGTACATCTTGGTAGACCCAGGATGAATAGAATACTGCGACTGGTGGGCCTCCTGCATCACCTCCTTCCGCAAGTCCTTGGGCACACACAACTGAGTTTCATGCTTCAAGGATCCATCGTCTGCAATGGTGAAGTCATCGAGAAATCCTGTCTTTGCCTGGCCTCTGAGACATCGGAGTCCCTCATCTAGAAACTGGGCCTCCTTGATCTTCTCTATCAGTCCTGACTGTATCTGCATGTGCATCAGCTACCCTCCAACTTCCGAAAGAACAATCTCGATCCTCAGACTCTCAAGATCCTCCAGTAGATGCCGATCCATAGTGAGATACATAGCAACAGGATATCGACTGAGAGCATCTGCTACCACATTTGCCTTTCCAGGGTGGTACTGTAGATTGATGTCGAAATCCTTCATGAGTTCCAGCCATCTGCGCTGCCTCATATTCAGCTCCTTCTGAGTGAAAACATACTTCAGGCTTTTATGGTCCGTGAAGATGTCCACTCGCTCTCCATACAAGTAGTGCTTCCACAGTTTCAAGGCAAAAATGACTGCTACAAGCTCCAAGTCATGTGTGGGGTAATTCTTCTCATGAGGCCTCAACTGTCTAGAAGCATAAGCAATGACCTTCTTGTTCTGCTCAAGCACACATCCCAAGCCTTTCCCTGAAGCATCGCTGTAGATGACGAATCCTCCCGATCCAGATGGCAAAGCTAGAACTGGTGCTGTCATGAGTCTTTTCTTCAATTCTTCAAATGCTGACTGGCAGGCGTCACTCCAGATGAACTCCTCGTCCTTCCGCGTAAGCTTGGTCATCGGCTCTGCCTGGCAAAATCCTTCACGAACTTCCTGTAGTATCCTTCTAGCCCAGGAAACTACGAATCTCAGCTACTGACTTGGGAGGTGCCTATGCTTCCACTGCTTTAATCTTCTTGGAATCCACAAAAATCCCCTCTCTAGTCACCATATGCCCCAAAAACTCCACTTGGTCCAAGGAAAACTTACATTTTGAGAGTTTCTCGTACAGCTTCTCCTTTTGCAAAATCTCTAGCACGATCCGCAGATGCTCTACATGCTCCTCCTCGGTCTTCGAATATATCAGAATGTCGTCAATAAAGACTACGACAAACTTGTCCAGATACTTGTGAAAAACTTTATTCATCAAGTTCATAAACACTGCTGGGGCATTGGTGTGTCCGAACGGTATCACCAAGAACTCATACTGGCCGTATCGGGTGTTAAAAGCTGTCTTCGGAATATCCTGCTCCCGAACCTTCATCCGATGATACCTTGACCGAAGGTCAATCTTAGAAAAGACCTTCGCCCCACTCAGCTGATCAAACAGCTCATCAATTCGCGGCAACGGATATCTATTCTTGATGGTGAAGTTATTGAGTACACGGTAATCGATACACATCCTCACCGTCCCATCCTTCTTGGGCACGAAGAGTACCGGTGCTCCCCAGGGTGAAGTACTGGACCGAATAAAACCCTTGCCTTTCAACTCATCAATATGGGCCTTCAACTCTGCAGCTTACTTCGGGTTGATCTTGTAGCAATGCTGGGACTTTGGCGCTTATTCGGGCACATTGTCGATGCTGAACTCCACATCTCGATCTGGTGGCAATCCTGGCAACTCTGCGAGAAAAACGTCGAGAAACTCTACAATCAGCGGATGCGGCAACTCCTGGTCTTCTGCAACTGCTTCGAAGTAGACACCCTCTGGCCTCTCTACGATCCATCTTCTGACCTCAAACGATGGAACTCCAGGTGGGCTGAATGTGACCTTCCCCTCATGGCAGTCTATTACGACAAACTGCTCGCTCATCCAGTCGATGTCGAGGACTACGTCGATTCCGGGCAATGGTATCACTAGAAGTCGAGCCCTAAGCTCCCGTCCAGCTATAGTGATAGGGCAATCCACCATCTTACTAACTGGCACTACCCCTCCTCTTGTCATAATCCGACAGTTCCTCCTAGTGGGCTTGGGTGTGAAGCTGTGTCTATGCAGAAACTCATATGATACAAAGCTATGGGTAGCTCTAGAATCAAACAATGTAATGGCAGGAAATGAATAAATGACAACAGAACCTGTGATAACATCTGGAGCTGCCTCCTCCTCCTCAACTGCGACCATGACGTAACTACGTCCCCGCTGTGGTCCTCCCCTCTGTTGCTGCTGGTGCTGTGCAAACCTCTGCTGCTGGGTGGTAGAGCTCCTCCTCTCTGGGGTGCAGCAGGCAATGCTCTGGGTGGTGCAGGCGGTGGTCCTCCGACTCCTCGGGGTCCTCCTGCTAGTCTAGCTGTAGCCTGCTAGCAGTCTCTCATCTGGTGTGCATCTGACCCGCAGAATAGGCAAAGTCCGAGCCTCTTACGACAGACCTCTACATGGTGTCCCGGCCGATGACAGTATGTGCAAGTGACTCCATGCTGCCTCTGATGCTGAATTGCTGGAACTCTGGCAGGACGATGCTGAACTGCTGCCTGCTGGGCTGGCCTCGTCTGAGTCTGCATCTGCACCCTCTTTGCTGGCGCCTGGTAACTGCTGCTGCCGATGTCCCTATCCCTCTTGGGCCTCGGGTCCATCTCCTTCTCAACTGGCTGGGCGATCTTGAGGATGCTCGAGTAAGTAGTCGCCTGGCTAATAGCTACTGCGTGCCGCAGCTCTCTGGTCAGGCCCTTCTTGAATCTCCAGGCCCTCTCGTCTGGCGTGCCGACTAGGTTCTCTGCGAACCTGCTGAGTCGGGTAAACTCTGAAGTATACTCCGCTACGGACATCGTCCCCTGCTACAAGGCCTCGAACTGCATCTGAAGCTCGTCTCTCTCGATGTCTGGGAAAAACTTCTCTTTGAACAGAGTTTTGAAATCTGCCCAAAGAACCTGTGGTTCTGCCAACTGGGGCTCCTCGCGGTACCAGGCTCTGGCAAGGTCGAACAACCGCATACTCGCCACCTCCACCTTCAAGTCATCCGGGATCTGTGCCATCTTCAAGGTCCTCTCCACATTCTCCAGCCACTCGTCTGCATAGACGATACCCTCGTTGCCCCAAAATTCCATTGGCAGAGGTTCTGGTAGTCCTTGGCCATCCCTGGTCTCGGTGCTGCTGGAGCTGGTGCTACTGGCTCTCTGGTCCTGAGCGCATCTACAACTGTCGCCCGAAACTGTGCTTCCTGGTGGTTCTGGGCCACCATAAACTGCTGGAACATCGCCATCACCTAGGTGCCGTCAAACATCATCGTCGAGGGAAACGAAGGAAAAATAGGAGGCGGTAGCGAAAGCTGATCTGCCGGAACATCTGGCTCAGACTGTCCCGAACTGCCTGCAACTCCTGGCTGATCTGCGGTCTTCCTCGTAGTGACCATCCTGCAATAGAAAGAAAACTTCGTTGATTGACAAACCCTAAAATGTAATAAATAATGTTTTTATAATATCAATGCACTTGATAAACCTGATATACCCTTATTTTCCGATTTTCACCATTCCATGCCTACTTTTACCATAATTCAATGCAAACTACCCGTTAATACTCATTTTCATCATTGTACTCGCATTTTATACCAAATTTCAACTAGAATCACACATTTGTTTCTAAATTACATTTCTATACTCGTTTCCACAAATCTACGCCACTTATTTTTTTACCACATTTTGGTTGGAATCACGCATCTACACTCCGTTTCACTAGTCTATGCACATTCTACACTATGTTTTGAATAAAACGACCTATCTATACTCGTTTTCACCATTCTACGTCTATTTTCAGTATAGGTCATTTAGAGTCACAAACAAAAACTTGTTTCACCATTCCACGCTTATTTTATGCCATAATTCAATTATAATTACCCACCGAATACATATTTTTATCATTCTACGCGCATTGTATCCCATATTTCAGTTAGGATCCCTTATTGATGCTCGTTTTCACCATTATACGAGCATTTTATACCTTATTTTGGTTACAAATTATATATCTATACTCGTTTTCGCTAATCTATGCCACTTTTTTACCAAATTTCGGTTAGAATCATGTATGTACACACGATTTTACCAATCTACGCCTAATTTACACCATATTTTGATTAGAACCGCCCGTCTATACTCGTTTTCACCATTCTACATCTATTTCACCATATTTTGCTTAGAATCACTCATCAATACTCGTATTCACCAATCCACGCACTATACCGTAATTCAATTATAATCACCCATCTAATACTCTTCTTCATCATTGTACGCGCATTTTATACCATATTTCAATTAGAATGACTCATTTATACTCTTTTTCACCGATCTACGAGAATTTGATATACTATTTCTGTTACAAATTGTATTTCTATACTCGTTTTCACTAGTCTTCGTGATATTTTTGCCATATTTTGGTTATATTCACGCATCTACACTATTTTTCCCAATCTACCCCCATTTTACACCATATTTCGATTAGAACCACCTATCTATACTCGTTTTCACCATTCTTAGCCTACCAAAAGCATATTTCGGTTATAATCACCCACAAATACTCGTTTTCACCATTATAGGCCTATTTTATATCATATTTCAGTTATACTTACCCATCTAATACTCGTTTGCATCTTTGTATGCTCGTTCGGTACCATATTTCAACAAGAACCGCACATTTGTACTCGTTTTCACCATTCTACGAGCATTTTAAACCTTACTTCGTTTGAAATTACATTTTTATACTTGTTTTCCCAAATCTACGCCACTTTTTAACCATGTTCCGGTTAGAATCACGCATCTACACTCGATTTTACCAATCTACCCCAATTCTACACCATATTTCGAATAGAACCACCCATCTATACTCTCGTTTTCACCATTCTACGTCCATTTTTACAATATATCAGTTACAATCATCCACCAAACTTGTTTTCACTATTCCACGCCTACTTTGTACCATAATTCAATGCAAACTACCCGTTAATACTCATTTTCATTATTGTACTCGCATTTTATACCAAATTTCAACTAGAGTCACACATTTATTTCTAAATAACATTTCTATGCTCGTTTCCATAAATCTATGCCACTTTTTTTATACCACATTTCGGTTGGAATCATGCATCTACACTCGGTTTCAATAGTTTATGCACATTCTACACCATATTTTGAATAGA
Organism: Iris pallida; assembly: GCA_029216955.1. NCBI lineage: Eukaryota > Viridiplantae > Streptophyta > Magnoliopsida > Asparagales > Iridaceae > Iris > Iris pallida. The sequence goes on from JANAVB010035341.1 coordinate 169,492, forward strand.
ACAACCTATCTATACTCATTTTCACCATTCTACGTCCATTTTTACTATAGGTCGTTTAGAGTCACCCACAAAAACTCGTTTCACCATTCCACGCCTATTTTATGCCATAATTCAATTATAATTACCCACCGAATACACATTTTTATCATTCTACGCACATTTTATCCCATATATCTGTTAGAATCTCTTATTGATACTCGTTTTCACCATTATACGAGTATTTTATACCTTTTTTTGGTTACAATTTATATTTCTATACTTGTTTTCGCTAATATATGCCACTTTTTTACCATATTTCGGTTAGAATCACGTATGTTCACTCAGTTTCACCAATCTACGCCTAATTTACACCATATTTTGATTAGAACCACCCATCTATACTCGTTTTTGTCATACCCCGATCTCGGAGGATCGAAAACTAGCCACTGGGCGTGATGTCGTACAAGTCTAGATTGCACTTGTACAAGGCAAAACTATTACAGTTTCTGGTATTTCTCAGAAAACAATGACAGCGCAGCAAAACCACGCAGATAAATTGAAGTCACACAAGATATGAAGAAATGTATCTTTTTATTGATAATTGCAATGGATTACAAGACTTGCAGCGGAATACAGAGTTTACAACTGACTACAAGACTTTCAATAGCCAACTGAATATACACTTGCCATTTAGGCTTTACAACCGAACATGCCGACTTTGCTTACAATCTCACCGGTTTATCTGAGTTACACTGTTTCATACATTTTGTCCCGTATAGCAGAAGACATCATCTTGTAAGAAGAGCTTCTGCACACCTATCCGATTCATCGATGCCAAGCACTGATCAAATGTTTTCCCTACATGCAAGCACCTGTAATATTGCCCACAACGTGGGTCAGTACATCATCAATGTACTGGCAAGCGGTGCTGGCCCAACTCACCTAAGAAGACAACACTAAGTAATCATGTTATAAAACTTTATTAGAAGTGGTCTTTCACGTTGCCTTAGGGTCAATTTCATGTTTATAGTCGACAAGAAGTAAAGCGTGCGAATCTCATAGCCAACATAATATAAAGCATACAGTTATCACACTTGGTGATTCTTACCCACGGTCGTATAGCCATCCTTGTATATTTATAGTACTTATTCAGCCTGCACAAGACATTGTTAGAACAATATCATAATTCAATATAATTGTCACCGTTCAGGTGATTCTTACCAACAACCGACATCCTTACCTGTAATTGAGTAATAACTTACTCTGCCGGCATAAGACATTGTTAGCACTGGACCTATCTATATGAAGGTCTCTGGCGACACGCCATCTTGGACCATCTTTGTTTCCCTAGGATGAACCGGGTCCGTGGCCGTGGATTACCGTTCTGGGAACTACCTTGTATACAAGTTGTCCATGACCATGCAAGTATATGCAACTTATCTACGAAGAAAATATATAATGCATGATAAGGAAAACTAAGTAATTCAGCCACTATTCTCATTCGTATTGCCATCTTGCCATCTTTCCAGGGTCTTGGCGTAATCAACATTCTACATCGACTAATAGATAATAGAATATTGTTACCTAATCCCTTTGCCATATGTTGGATACCATACATATTTTCAACCAATTCAATGTACTCACCGCCCAATCCGTTGGGACTTAGCATCTGTTTTAGCATACATTCATTCGGACATAATTCAAGCATACTCACTACCCAATTCTTGGGTATTAATATCTGTGTTACCATCTATTCGTCGAGCTAAGGCTCGATATACTCATCGCCCAAGTATTTGGGACTTTTCCTTCACCTGTCACGTAATTCATTGCAACATCGTATAAGCATACAGTTCATCGAGCAACAACAGTTTACGGTCATGTGATTATCTATCTTTCATTATTGATCCGATTTCCATGCAAGGTGTTATTGATCAACTCAACAAGAAACATAGCGTACTCATCCTTATTTTAAGCGTGAAGCTAAAGGATTTTCGAAGGGTTCAACACTACTCACATTTATAAGACAATTCCTGCCACGATCGCCTAGCCTTCCAAGCGATTCTTCTCATAATCCCAAGTCCAACAAGGCTTCATCGAACCAACCATCCATCATAAGGCATCTTACGGGTCGGGACACTACAATATATACCACTCAGAAAAAGTTTCGTCCTCGAAACTTAAACAAAACTCATTCCCATAACTTCAACCGACTTTTATGAAACTTCTCAACGATCAACTTGCACTATTAAACATTTCGTCATAACATCTCGATTGATTTCAAGTAATGTACCATCTCGCCACAACATTCCAATTCGATTCAAAATAGTTTACCATCTTTGTTTTTCCTCCAACACTCGTGCTATTTCCTTAGCACATGATAATCCTCCTCGTGGCTTCGTTTGAATTCAGCATACCACTTAGTTGGAATCATACACATATTTTAAGCGTCCCAGAAATACATGCACTTCAGCCAAGTTCAGTGATAGAGAAAACGAACGAGCTACGGTGTAACTTCTTTTCCGAACATCAGTGATTGCTCTGAACATCTCATATATTCCGAACTTGTTATTCAATTATCCAACCAACCAATAACACAATGAATGTTACAAATTTCAACTCGAGATATTTCTTCTCAACGATCCAAAATTCCCAAAGTATTCCGACATAGTAATATCAAGTATTCAACGAATCCAGAGTTCCCTTTCAAGTCCATTGTCATTCATCCCACCAATTCCAATCTGATCATCCATCAATGAATTTATTCCAACTGTCTCAAGGCACTGCCATCAATTTACGCAGCTCAATATGAATCAACCAAATCCAACCAGTTCTAACAATTTTTGACATTCCAACAAAGGCAACCAAGTTTCGAAACTAACATGATCCGTCATCCCATCCAACATTATAACATTAAATTTTCTAATCTTTATTCCATTCCGAAGTTTACTTTTTGACACATCTTACTCATTCCGACTATACCCATGCACATCAATAGAGACATCCTACGGGTTTTCAACAGTCAACTTAGCATTCAGTCAAGTCTCTACGGTTAGCTAATCTAAGCTAAACCAGACATTCAGCTAACTCATATGAGATGGATAGCTATCAGGGACATACTTATCTCTTATCTTATAGGCAATCAATTCTTATCAAAGGGACTCTATTTTATCTCAGGAACAATCTATGATCCGACCACTTAAGGGACATGGGACACCACCCCAATCTTATGAACTTATACTCCAACACGGACAACTGAAATGACATAGCCAACCAATCCAAAACTTAGGCAACTAACCGACATTCTAGGCAACCAACCGACATTCTAGGCAACCAACCGACATTCTAGGGTCAAGTCTATCTACCTGTGCTCATCCTCGGGTCATACCCAACGAATTCATTCTAGACTTACCCACAACCGACAAAAATCTATCCGACAATTCTTAAGGGTCAATCCCGAAACCATCTGTGAAGCCCATAATTTGTATATGATAATTTTATTTGTGTTATTAATTAATTGAGTTGTCTTGGGCTTCTTTCTTTTAATATTTTTTCGTTAGTTCTCTCTTTGGAGCCCAATGACTTAAGCCCAAAACCTAAACTCCTTTCTTTCCCATTCTCCCACTCACCCGATTCTCTCTCTCAGATCCGCTCCATGCGTGCCCACATTTCCCCTTCTCTTCCACTTCTCTACGTAACACTCACAGAAACCCATCTCCCCAAATTCACAGAAACTCTCACCCTCCACTTCTACCAAAAAGTCCCCTATCTCCCAATCTACTGCACCTGTTTCCGATCCGAGACTGCCATCGAACTCCCCTCGCCGTTCTCTTCGAATCCAGACCCCTCTCCCCTACCTTCCGAGCCCGTCCCCACGTCGCTCCCGCGACAGTGTCGGCTGCCCGCGTCGGCCCTCGACAGTACGGTACCGCCCGCGTCAGCCTGACAGCGAGGCCCCCGCCCGCGCGCACGACCAGCCGGCCCCAGCCCGTGCGCCCTCCCGCGCGTGTCAGCCCCCGCGTGTCGTTTGTGCACGTGTCCTTGTCCGGCTTCCTTTGGGCGTCCCGACGCTTTATTCCGAGTCCGTGGCCTCCCCTCGATGCTCCTTCGTACAAACTGTGATAAATTCCTGTCCCGAATACCTTCTGTCATTTTCACAGAACCCATTTTATGTCCTGGCCAATTGGAATAGTTTAGTTCTGTAGTAATAATGTTGGTTCATTGTGTAGGAATGTGTTAGTATAATGGTTATCATAGAAATTATAGATTAAGCAGTAAATATTGTGAGATTATTATTTGTGTTTGTATTAGAGTTGCTGTAATAATAGTAAAAATGGTTAAAAATGTATTTTCTATGAAAAACTATTTTACTAATATATATATATATATATATATATATATATATATATATATATATATATATATATATATATATATATATATATATTTGATCGGTAAATAATTTCTAATTAGAAAAAATATTAGTTTAGAAAATCTAAATTCCTTAAAATTATTAACTCTAAAAATACGATTTAAAATTATTTTCTTAATATTTGTTATTACGACAAAACATATATTTTATTCAAAAATGACTATTTTGTCAATTATTATTTTGTAATAAAATCTATTCTTAAAAAAATATATACAATTATTTTCCATTTAGGTTCCCGAACCTACCATACTCAGCCCATAGTGTTGTTCCTTAGAATTAAAGTATAGTCCTAGTTACTAAAAGTATGTTCTGATCCCTAAGACTTTAGCAGTTATCTACTTGTTGCTGCCCACGCCGAGGAACCGTCTGAAGCAAGTTTCATATATATTTAATGTCTGTGTTTTTACTTTAATAATTAAATGTATGCATCAGTTGATTTCATATAGTATAGTGACACTGATTCACCGTGGATCCCTCTCGGACTCCACATCGATTGACAGATTGCTGGATTGCTATATTGACTTATTGTCTTATTGACTCGGGGATTGCTTGGGGGAGTAGTATAACGTCTGTGACCAAAGCCAAAATTATCGCTTGTCTCGCTCGCGCGAACCTCTACCACACAGGGGGTTGAGCCGTACCGTATGCTATTCGTTTCGGCCGAAACGTTAGTATACATATTGCCTCTATCCCAGTCGGTCACAGGCCTTGTTATATACTCAAAATACTAGCATAGCATTGCATCATATTTGACATTGAGACCATATTGCTTCTTGTCTTTTACTATTATTTACAAAAACATATAAAGTTTCTTAAACTGTCTCGCATTTTTATTTATTGTTAATTTAGAAATGCTAGATGTGAAAGAAATATGTTTCTTGTTCACTCCTGACTGGAGACCCAACATTTTTAGGTGATTGCGATGAAGAGGAGCTAGCTTAATGTTCTTTCTACGGGCCTGACTTGGGTCCCGCAAATTTGGCTGAACCAGAACCAGGAACCCCAGAACCATAGATGTTGGCATAGTTTCTTTTTTCTTTTTTGTTTTTAAACGATTGTAATAAATGAATTATGTTGTTGTCTTATTTCCATTTCAGACCAGTTTCAGTTAAAATAAAAAAAAGTTTTATTTTCGTTAGATATTTTGCCTGTTGTGTTTCACTGCTTGATACAGCTTACTGCCGCCGTCTCACAACGGTGCAGGCTGGGTATGATCCGACTAGACCCATTATATTGGGATCAGGTCGTAACATATTTTTAGTGGTGGCCCATGCAGGTCGTTCTGTAATTTGGTCTAGTCAACTTAGTCTAAGACCAGCCTGCAGTTCTGTAACTTGACCTAGGTTTAGATGAGACTTTAGGAAAACAGACTCTAGAAACAACTAGAACACTTGGATGATTTTCACCCTGTGGCTGAAATTACATATAGTAATATCTATTTTTGCTTGCTTATAGATTTATTAGGCTCCCTTGCTTATGTGTGTACCCAAACCTTTCAGAAGATGGCGAAAGGAAAGACGACTCGCTCTTGGCCTGCGGACAAAGAGGTCTCTTCCTTCGGGAACACACCTACCCAGGCTCAGTCAGACCCCTCTCTAGTGCAGCCCACTACCCGTCTTCGTGTTGTACAAGACTCCTCGTGCTGCATATACCTCCACTATGCATGCAGCTGTACTGATTCACCCGAGACCTACACTCTAGATTGCTGACGTGAATCCTCCAGCTGCTCCACCAGTGCCAGTGGACCCCGCCGAGCTCGTAGGCCTGCTACGAGGAGTACTTGAGGCCCAGAGGGCTCAAGCAGAAGTTAATCGTGAGCAGACCGTGATCATGAGGGAGGGCATGGAGAATGCCCACAATGTCGCCATGGCAGCACTCGACTCATCACAGAAGGAACCAGGTTCCTGTCAAGGTAAAAAAAGTGGAATTGATAAGTTTTATGTTTCATTGGAGAAATATAATTCTGACTAGCAGTCTTTTATCCAGGAGAAAGTTGGATACATTGAAAGCTTCAAGAAGATGAATCCGCGGCCTTTCAAGGAAACTAAAGGCCTTGTATACGTAGACGAATGGCTGGATGACATGGAGCGCATCCTCAGCGTTGCTCGAATCCCACCCGGCCTCATGGTAGAGGCTGTATCTCTACAGTTACAGGATCTGGCTAGTATATGGTATAGGAACGAGCCAAGATTTCAGGCTGGAGGAATCTTCTGGCGATCTTTTAAGAAGCAGTTCAAGAAAAAGTTCTTACCAGAAGCTGCCCTACAAGCCATGGGAAGGCAGTTTTACGATTTGAAGCAAGGAGATCGTACTATCGAAGAGTACGCAGCTGAGTTCAACCGACTCGGCAGGTTTGCACCTCGCATGGTAGCAGACCCGGTGGAGCGTGCCCAGAAGTTCCTGCATGGACTGCGGAAGGAAATCTGCACCATAGTTGCCGCTAATGGAGCCAAGACATATGACAAGATGCTGAAGGTGGCTCAAGATGTGGAGGCCAGCTCAGCCGGCCGAACCAAGAGGGAGTACCCCGGATCCAGCAACAACCATCAGGGCAATTTCAAGAGGTCCAACAATAAAAACAGCAAGCCCTCTCGGCAGCAGCAGCATAAGGCACCCCAGCAGAACCAGCAGAGGAACATCACCTGCACCTATTGCAAGAGACCCGGGCACACATCAGATATCTGCAGGAAGAGACTGGGTTACTGCCTTTCTTGTGGGTCTGCCACCTACCAGATCAGGGACTGCCCTACGGCATTCAACAGAGCTGGAGTTGGACAACAGAAGGGTCCACTTTCTATCCAGCAGCAGCGTTACAACCAGCACAGGGCCGGGCAAGGTTTTGCCTTGGCCGTTGAGGAGCCTGAAGTGGAGCCAGAACCTGAAGGAGATGTCATCGAAGGTTCTATTTTATTACACTCGCACCCATCTTTATGCCTATTTGATTATGGAGCTTCGCACACTTTTATATCGTCAAAATTTGTTACTGCATACCATATAGATGTAGGGTGTAGTAAGATGATTTGTAAAGTTATGACCGGAGGGGGACCAATCCCCATCACAGAGACTTGTACCTGCCCCATCACCATTTTTGGTCATACCTTTCTAGCACCCTTACTTGTTATGCCTCTCCCTAACTACGATGTAGTCTTGGAAATGGATTGGCTGAGGAAGCAACACGCCCTGATAGACTGTCATCGAGGTTGTGTTATCTTTAGTCCACCTGGAGGACCTAAATTTGAAGTAGCTCGAGCACCAGAGATCTTGGAGTGTGTCTCCTACATATCCATCACAGAAGATCCCAGACCCCTTTATCTTCTGATAGCGGAATTCTTAGATGTCTTTCCTGATAATCTACCTGGATTACCCCCTGATCGAGACGTTGAGTTCACTATCGATCTTGTACCTGGCTCATCCCCTATTTTACAGAGAAGCTAAAGAGTTAACCCTAAGGAAGCTAAGGAGATGAAGGACCAAATAGACGAGCTGAAGGCCCAGGGATTTATCAGAGATGGAGCTTCGCCCTGGGGTTCACAAGTTTTGTTCGTGCCCAAGAACGATGGAACCGTACGGATGTGCATAGATTATCGAGCATTTAACAACATCACCATCAATAACAAGTACCCTCTGCCCAGGATCGATGACCTATTCGATCAGCTGAGCGGAGCAAGGGTTTTATCGAAGATCGACCTCAGGTCAGGATATCACCAGGTTCGAGAGGAGGATATTCCGAAGACGACATTCAACACCAAGTATGGATAATATGAATTATTGGTCATGCCCTTCGGTCTTACTAATGCCCCAGCTGTGTTCATCTCATGAACAAGGTCTTCCATGAGTACTTGGATCAGTTTGTTGTCGTCTTCATTGATGACATTCTGATCTACTCAAAGACCAAGAAGAGCATGAGAAGCACTTGCGGATTGTCTTGGAGACTCTGAGGAAGGAGAAGCTTTATGGTAATCTGTCAAAGTGTGAATTTTTCTTAGATAAAGTGGATTTTCTTGGCCATGTCATCACAGGAGAAGGAGTATCTGTGGACCCCAAGAAGATAGCAGCAGTAGAATCTTGGAAAACCCCCAGCTTAATTGCGGAGATCAGTAGTTTCTTGGGCTTAGCAGGATATTACAGGAAGTTCGTTAAGGACTTCGCAAGGATTGCTGAGCCTATGACGAAGCTAACCAGGAAGAACGAAGAGTTTGTTTGGGCCGAAGCATGCCAGGCGTCATTTGAGGAATTTAAGAGAAGGTTGACAACCGTGCCTATATTGACGCTACCATTCGGATCAGGTGGATTCTCTATTTACAGTGATACTTTGGGCAAAGGATTGGGCTGTGTGCTATAACAACATGGGAGGATAATTGCCTATGCATCTCGGCAAGATAGACGAGCTGAAGGCCCAAGGATTTATCAGAGATGGAGCTTCGCCCTGGGGTTCACCAGTTTTGTTCGTACCCAAGAAGGATGGAACCGTACGGATGTGCATAGATTATCGGGCATTGAACAACATCACCATCAATAACAAGTACCCTCTGCCCAGGATCAATGACCTATTCGATCAGCTGAGCAGAGCAAGGTTTTTTTTCGAAGATCGACCTCAGGTCAGGATATCACCAGGTTCGAGAGGAGGATATTTCGAAGACGGCGTTCAACACCAAGTATGGACAATATGAATTATTGGTCATGCCCTTCGGTCTTACTAATGCCCCAGCTATGTTCATCTCATGAACAAGGTCTTCCATGAGTACTTGGATCAGTTTGTTGTCGTCTTCATTGATGACATTCTGATCTACTCAAAGACCCAAGAAGAGCATGAGAAGCACTTGCGGATTATCTTGGAGACTCTGAGAAAGGAGAAGCTTTATGGTAATCTGTCCAAGTGTGAATTTTTCTTAGATAAAGTGGATTTTCTTGGCCATGTCATCACAGGAGAAGGGGTATCTGTGGACCCCAAGAAGATAGCAGCAGTAGAATCTTGGAAAACCTGCAGCTCAGTTGCGGAGATCAGAAGTTTCTTGGGCTTAGCAGGATATTACAGGAAGTTTGTTAAGGACTTTGCAAGTATTGCTGAGCCTATGATGAAGCTAACCAGGAAGAACGAAGAGTTCGTTTAGTCTGAAGCATGCCAGGCGTTATTTGGGGAACTGAAGAGAAGGTTGACAATCACACCTATATTGACGCTACCATCCGGATCAGGTGGATTCTCTATTTACAGTGATACTTCAGGCAAAGGATTGGGTTGTGTGCTACAACAACATGGGAAGGTAATTGCCTATGCATCTCGACAATTACGCAATCATGAGAAGAACTACCCGACACATGACTTGGAGCTGGCATTAGTCATCTTCGCCCTGAAGTTGTGGAAGCATTATGTCTATGGCGAGAAGGTAGACATATACACAGACCACAAGAGTCTCAAATATGTCTTCACTCAGAAGGAGCTCAACATGCGCCAGAGGTGATGGCTGGAGCTTATGAAGGATTTTGACATCAATCTGCATTACCACCCGGGTAAGGCTAATGTCGTCGCTGATACACTTAGTAGGTACCTGATGGCTATGTTCTGGACAAAGAACCGTCACTTGCTGGAAGACATGGAGAAGCTCGGATTGGAGATCGTGCAACCAGAGGAAATTATGTTGAAGCTTGGAAAGGAAACGATTGTACCAGGCATAGATTCGCCCATGATGCAACTTCAAGTACAGTCCAGCCTAATCAGCAGGGTCAAGGAGACTCAGTATCAGGATGAGATATTGTGCAAATTGAGAGATCGAGTACTAGCTAGAACACTCGAAGGATTTTCTATAGCTGGTGATGGAGCTTTAAGGCATGGCACGAGGCTTTGTGTGCCTACCAGTGAGCTGAGGAATGAGCTGATGAAGGAGGCGCACCGGTCGCAGCATTCTATACATCCAGGAGCTAACAAGATGTACAAGGACATAAGGACCCATGTATGGTGGCTTGGAATGAAGCGAGACGTGGCAGAATTTGTCTCCAAATGTTTGATCTGCCAGCAGGTGAAGGCAGACCGCCAGAGACCAGCAGGTTTGTTGCAACCGCTTCCCATTTCGGAGTGGAAATGGGAACATATTACTATGGATTTTGTGACAGGACTTCCCAAATCCCAAGGAGGGAAGGATGCTATCTGGGTAATTGTGGACAGACTGACTAAGTCTGCCCATTTCATTTCTTTCAAGGTTGGTTTATCCACCGAGAGGCTCGCAGCTCTTTATATGCGGAATATATACCGACTTCATGGAGTTCCAGTCAGCATCGTATCCGACAGGGATACCCGTTTCACCTCACATTACTAGAAGAGCTTGCAGGAGAGCTTGGGCACACAGCTGAAGTTTAGCATGACATACCGCCCGCAGACCGACGGCCAGTCCGAGCGGACTATCCAGACGCTTGAGGATATGTTGAGATCATGCGTCCTACAGTTTGGTGGATCTTGGGAAGATCACCTACACCTGGTAGAGTTCTCCTACAACAATAGCTACCAGGCCAGCATTCAGATGACACCTTTTGAAGCTTTATATGGTCGACGTTGCCACACTCTACTAGCATGGAACGATGTTGGAGAACGAGTCTTGTTGGGACCAGAGATGGTTACAGATGCAGCCGAGAAGATGAAGATGATTAGAGAGACACTAAGGATTGCACAGGACCGTCAGAAACATTGGGCGGACAGCAGGCATCGAACCTTAGAAATTGAGACATGAGATCAGGTATTTGTTAAAATATCACCTACTAGGGGCACAATCAGATTCGGCCAAGCTGGGAAGCTGATTCTCCGCTACATCGGTCCATTTAACGTATTGAGCAGAATCGGAGAGGTAGCATACAAAGTGGATCTACCTTCCAGTATCGAAGGCGTGCACAACGTCTTCCATGTATCGCAGTTGAGGCATTATGTAACGGACCCGAGCCACGTGTTGATCATTCAGAATTAGAGGTTGGACCTAGCCTCACCGTGCCAGAGCAACCAGTGGAGATCATCGACCGCATGGAGAAGAGACTGAGGCGTGCAGTAATCCCACTAGTCAAGATAGCTTGGCATCACCACTCTCCAAATGAGGCTTCCTGGGAGCGAGTGGACGAGATGAGGAAGAAGTATCCTCATCTTTTCTAGGTATGTCCTAACCCTCTCTTTCATTATCGGTTGAATTTTAAAGACAAAATTTTCTAAGAAGGGAAGGTTGTGAAGCCCATAATTTGTATATGATAATTTTATTTGTGTTATTAATTAATTGAGTTGTCTTGGGCTTCTTTTCTTTTATTATTTCTCTCTTTGGAGCCCAATGACTTAAGCCCAAAACCCAAACTCCTTTCTTACCCATTCTCCTACTCACCCGATTCTCTCTCTCAGATCCGCTCCATGCGTGCCCATGTTTCCCCCTTCTCTTCCTCTTCTCTACGTAACACTCACAGAAACCCATCTCCCAAATTCACAGAAACTCTCACCCTCCACTTCCACCAAAATTCCCCTATCTCCCAATCTACTCCACCGGTTTCCGATCCGAGACTGCCACCGAACTCCCCTCGCCGCCCTCTCCAAATCCAGATCCCTCTCCCCCGTATTCTGAGCCCGTCCCGGCGTCGCTCCAGCGACAGCGCCGGCCGCCCGTGCCGGCCCCCGACAGCACGACCCCGCCCGCGTCAGCCCGCCCAGGCGCGGCCCTGCCCGCGTCAGACCGACATCGCGGCCCCCGCCCGCGCGCCCGACCAGCCAACCCCAGCCCGCGCACGCCCTCCCGTGCATGTTAGCCCCCGCGTGCCGTGCATGCACGTGTCTGTGTCCGGCTTCCTTTAGGCGTCCCGATGCTTTGTTCCAAGTCCGAGGCCTCCCCTCGGTGCTCCATCGTACAATCTGTTGGTAAATTCATGTCCCGAATACCTTCTGTCATTTTCACAGAACCCATTTTATGTCCTAGCTGTCACGCCCCGATTCGTAGAGTCATCTCTTCACATATTTTATCTCTTGGAATCGATCGTCCTCGCTTGGGCGTGATGCCGTACAAGTCTGGTATTGCACTTGTACTAGGCAAAGATGGTACATAATCGATTATCTTCAAATAGAAATACATCGCAGCGGCAGAAGCAGACAAATTGAAGTTAGTGAGGACAATCTTTTTCATTGAATAGAAGTACATCACTTCTTTATAGCAGCGGAGAAAAAGAGTAACTTGAAGCCACACAGAGATATATAGAACTTTATTCTCTTTATTGATAATTGAAGAAGAGTACAAGACTTGTATTGAAGTACAATGATTACAGTACATCTCTCTTTACATTGGAAACCAACTGAATAATGCTATACAGCTTACATTTGATATTTGGATACAATGGATGACAACTCGATATACCGACTTGGCTTACAATCTCACTGGTACAACGGATTACAATGTTCCATACATTATGCCCTTTATAAACAGAAGACATCATCTTGTACAAGGAGAGCTTCTGTATGCCCAACAAATCTTCGATGCCGCGGAACTAATCAAGCCAATCTTCGTGTGTAGAATATTCCAAGCAAGAGCACCTGCCCACAAAACGTGGGTCAGCACATCATCTATGTACTGGCGAGTAGAATCCAACCCACTCGCATAAACCAACATTTAAAGTGATCATTTAAGCAAACATTTATTAGAATGGTCTTTCTACTTGGGGCCTAGCATCAGTTTACAGTTCATGGGCAATAATCAGAGTGAAGCATGTAAACATATTCTTTGTAGCATTCATGTGGACATATCTTTTTAACATTCTTGGTGTTATCATGCAAAGGCATCATTGAGGCATACTAGGTGTTATCATAAAACGGCATCATTGAGGCATCGTTAACATTAACATCTTAAACATGTTATAACAGTTATCACTTCAAGCATCACTTAGCATGTATGTTGTGTTTGAGCAATATTTAGCAAGGCATCTTTCTTAGCACACTGAACTTAACATGTTAAGCAGGATCTCATACTGAAAGGCTACATACAGCATTAATTACTTATTTGGAACGTAAGCACGCAAGTTAAACCAACACATATATTGAATTAGCACATTTAAGTGATTTCTTACCGATAGCCGACTCCTCATACCTGCATCGAATACAGGTTAGCAATTAACTTACTCTGCCTGCATAAGACATTCATTAGCATGCATCCTGACTACATGGTCACTGGTGTTTAACCATACGGACATTGCCATATAGGTCTTCATTGGTAATGCGATGACTCCAGAGAAGGTAGCTAGCCCCAAAGGATGCCTCACAAAACCCGTGCCCCTACTGGCACGCCAATGTTTTCTCCTAGGCCGGATCGGTCGCCCTAACGTCCCGGGGTACCGTCCGAGAAAACATATCCCCATCACTTATGCATAAGTTGTCCTATGACCATGCGAATGCGTGTCCGACTCAATCGTGAACATAAAATGCATGGTGAAATATTGAAGTAAAGACAACAGTGCATCATCATTCATCTCATTCAAGTCATGTTCAATGACTTATTCATTCCCAACATTACCATCATTTCATTTGGTGATCTCAACGATCCCAAGCCTCATCAATTCTCATTCATTGCTTCATTGCAACATTTCTCATTTGATCCTTCTAAGGAGGAACAACAGCATTCATTCATTTCAAAGGGACCTGTATCATTTCATTCATTTCATAGGGACAATAGCATATTCAATTCTTTTCTCATGTATCATTTATGCAGCATCTCATTATTCAAGTGATTCATTCATTTCATCGATCTTACGCATAAGGGACATTATCAATTCAATCTCAGGCATCATGTTACATTAGCAGTTCTAGTGTAATTCGTTCAGCAGTTCCAAAGTTCATGTGTTATTCATTCAATAATTTCCAGCATAGGCATCTCTATTGATTTAGCAACTAAAGCATCGCATCACAATTATTCAACATTCAAGGCAAGCAACATTAGGGACATATTCATATTCATAGCATCATATTATTCCATTTATTAAGCATGCAGGAATAAGGAGGAAGGAGGACAGTTCCACTTGCCTTATATAACGGTCTTCCTGCTCCAATCTCATCAAGCGTAGCTCCACCAGCGAGCCACATTCCAATACCCATTCCATCTAGCCAGCTAAGAAAGACTACATCAGTCTCAATTCTCCTGATCTCCAACATAAGTCACGGTCTAACATTCTGATCCCATCCAACAAGCCAACCAAATGCCTCGTGCAGAGCGGGGCATTACATAATATACCACTCAGAAAAAGTTTCGTCCTCGAAACTTAAGAAAACAACTCATCTACTAGATTCACTCACTCATAATGAGTTACTCATTCAACTTCAATTCAATATTCATTTCAGCCCACTCGGTCATTTCAAAATAGCTGTCCAACAGTATCATTTTAATCAATCAACGATTCAATCCATCTATCTCTTTTTCTAAATACTTGCAACTTCTCATTGATTCACCAACATTTTTCTTGTATTCTATCTTGGTCGCAACACATCACTTCATTTGGATCCATACACATATTTCAGGCGTCCCCAAAACATATGCATTTCAGCCAAAGTCTGTGCTAGTGCGATAAATTCTTCCAACAATATTATTTCAGTCGCAACCTATCACTTCGGCTGTATCCATACACATATTTTAGGCGTCCCCAAAACATATGTACTTCAACCAACTTCCATGATAGTATAATTCGATCAGCCACGATATAACTCTCTTTCCCAAATCAGACTTAGCATCCTTTCAATTGACTTATCACTTTATTCACTTTGCCACAATCACTATTTTTCAGGCCACCACTTAACATCAGGGACAATCTCCATCCAAGCATAACATTTCTAACATTCGATCAAGGGTCTAACTTAGAGCCAATCATATCAAGGTTTCACAACGACAATCATTTTCCTTCCCAAATCCAACAATATTTCTCATCGAGGCAATTCATCTTTTCTAAAAGATACAATCCGACATCACCAACTATCGATTATCCGAGTCAGGGTATAATTCTATGCAACAGTCAAGGTTAACCCAGCTACCCGACTGTAGAAACCTATCCAATATTTCCGTCATGAGCAGTCAATTCCATCTCATATAATAATTCACTATTCGATACATACAAATCAAGTCTCATCCCACGATTCTATTTCCCGCTATAGGCCGACACATAATTCTCAAGGGTCAAACATCTCTAAGGTTCATATTGGAGCATATACTTACAACTTATCATTCTTAGATCATACTCATCACCATCTCTCGTTCAATGCCACAAGGTCATTCTATGGGTCGCCAACGGCCATCTATTATTCGGTCCAGTCTCAATGGTTAGCTATACCGACAGCTATACCTAATCATTCAGGTGACTCCCCTAGAGTGGACGGCTACTAGGATTATACTAGTTTCTGCTTCTTAGGGCCAACAAGCAACCGACAGTTCTAAGGAACTCTACCCAAACCTATGGGTATTAATTCAGTCTGAATAATGAATCGCCAATTGGGCTAAGCCAGCAATTGGTAAATCATCAACTGGTCGCTAGGGTCAAGTCTATCTATTCAAGGTCTTCCTCAAGGAAATAATTCCCACAGAGGCTCATTCTAGACTTACCCAACAATCGACTAAAATCAATCTATCAACATTACGGTCAATTCCAAATCCGACATACGATCTTCATCGTTCTAATAATCCATCAAGTAAATTTCCAATGAATCAATTTCTGGTCCAATTCCTTCATACCCACATAAACCCATAACCAAGGTTAACTATTCAAGGGTCATCGATTCCGATAGTTTTAATATAGCTATAGAATCATACTATTCGGTCTGTATGACAAGGTTGCACCACTAAGTCATAAGCCAACAATCTATATCCCAACTAACAATCACCTATACCGACATTATCCAATACGTTTGAAATTTCTTGTTCCCATTCGTTTCTTAATCATCAAACTTTCTTACGGGCATTCTTAAATTTCGTTCCTTTTCCAGCCGTCAAAATCTTATATGGACATTCTTAAAATTCTCTACCTCAAGGGTCGAGTAGTTCATTCTATTCAATCTGATAATTCATGTATCAATTAGCCATCCTCTATGCAACACAAGGATTCAGGGTTGCTACTTGTCACTTTTCTGGTACAATTCAATTCTTGAGCATATATGCGCATAAGCAACGAATATCCTTTGGTGATCTAGATGGGTTAACATCTATTACACCTTAGGGTCAAGGCACAAATCTCTAATATTTCTTTGGTCACCGACAACTTTTTCCAAAACTTTCATCTTAGCAATCGACATTGTATTAGCCACAAATAATTTGCATCCAACCAATCGAAATCAACATTCAGATATTCTAAGCCACAACATTCTCTAGCCAAATCCATTTACTCATAGCATACTAACGGTCTTACTAGTCTGAGTCAGCACTCGACTAAATAATTTCTAACCATGCCACCGATTACAATTTTCGACAATCTCGCTATCCAACATAACATCACCGTCAAGGGACACTCGAGTCATCTAGCCACAATACATGACTCCCAGCTAAGTCTCGGCACTACCCAGTACTCACAGATAGTCTCACTGCTATCCCATGGAAAGGGTCAACATATATCTCGTTCTGAGGTGGTAGAGGCAATATACCACTCAGAAATGAAGCCATCTTTAAACAATACCACTCAATTCTATTCCGGACTTACATGATCTATAACGATCACAACACTTAGCCAACATCTTAGGGTCTCAATAGTATAAGCCAACATTCTTAGCGTCTCTAAAGCACTTAGCAACACACATGAGTCAATTCACCAGTTCTGTCAAACTCATCCATCAATTATTTCATTTACAATTCTTTTCCAACATCACATGCAATTCTCAACTTGTTACAGCAAACATAACCATTTTTTTTCTATATTCCCACATTCCCAACAGTATTCATAACATAGCATACTATGGCATCGAGTCATTGTTGGGTTATTTGTGTCCAAACCAACAACAATCATTCATTCAGGGGCATCACAATGTATATAGACTTATTGTGTGGAACATCCAGTGAGCAGCCAAGAGGGTCAATAAACTTTCAGACACGAACAACATAGGATGATTGCAGAACGACGACAGCATAATCGCAGAAGCAATCTTTGATTTAATCTCGGAAGCAACGTTGAGTGATCGCGGAAGCAACTTTGGTTAATCGTCGATGCAACTTTGATTTGAAATGAATCAAAGAAGAGACCAAGGACGTAAAGCCGTGCTCTGATACCAATTTGTCACGCCCCGATTCGTAGAGTCATCTCTTCACATATTTTATCTCTTGGAATCGATCGTCCTCGCTTGGGCGTGATGCCGTACAAGTCTGGTATTGCACTTGTACTAGGCAAAGATGGTACATAATCGATTATCTTCAAATAGAAATACATCGCAGCGGCAGAAGCAGACAAATTGAAGTTAGTGAGGACAATCTTTTTCATTGAATAGAAGTACATCACTTCTTTATAGCAGCGGAGAAAAAGAGTAACTTGAAGCCACACAGAGATATATAGAACTTTATTCTCTTTATTGATAATTGAAGAAGAGTACAAGACTTGTATTGAAGTACAATGATTACAGTACATCTCTCTTTACATTGGAAACCAACTGAATAATGCTATACAGCTTACATTTGATATTTGGATACAATGGATGACAACTCGATATACCGACTTGGCTTACAATCTCACTGGTACAACGGATTACAATGTTCCATACATTATGCCCTTTATAAACAGAAGACATCATCTTGTACAAGGAGAGCTTCTGTATGCCCAACAAATCTTCGATGCCGCGGAACTAATCAAGCCAATCTTCGTGTGTAGAATATTCCAAGCAAGAGCACCTGCCCACAAAACGTGGGTCAGCACATCATCTATGTACTGGCGAGTAGAATCCAACCCACTCGCATAAACCAACATTTAAAGTGATCATTTAAGCAAACATTTATTAGAATGGTCTTTCTACTTGGGGCCTAGCATCAGTTTACAGTTCATGGGCAATAATCAGAGTGAAGCATGTAAACATATTCTTTGTAGCATTCATGTGGACATATCTTTTTAACATTCTTGGTGTTATCATGCAAAGGCATCATTGAGGCATACTAGGTGTTATCATAAAACGGCATCATTGAGGCATCGTTAACATTAACATCTTAAACATGTTATAACAGTTATCACTTCAAGCATCACTTAGCATGTATGTTGTGTTTGAGCAATATTTAGCAAGGCATCTTTCTTAGCACACTGAACTTAACATGTTAAGCAGGATCTCATACTGAAAGGCTACATACAGCATCAATTACTTATTTGGAACGTAAGCACGCAAGTTAAACCAACACATATATTGAATTAGCACATTTAAGTGATTTCTTACCGATAGCCGACTCCTCATACCTGCATCGAATACAGGTTAGCAATTAACTTACTCTGCCTGCATAAGACATTCATTAGCATGCATCCTGACTACATGGTCACTGGTGTTTAACCATACGGACATTGCCATATAGGTCTTCATTGGTAATGCGATGACTCCAGAGAAGGTAGCTAGCCCCAAAGGATGCCTCACAAAACCCGTGCCCCTACTGGCACGCCAATGTTTTCTCCTAGGCCGGATCGGTCGCCCTAACGTCCCGGGGTACCGTCCGAGAAAACATATCCCCATCACTTATGCATAAGTTGTCCTATGACCATGCGAATGCGTGTCCGACTCAATCGTGAACATAAAATGCATGGTGAAATATTGAAGTAAAGACAACAGTGCATCATCATTCATCTCATTCAAGTCATGTTCAATGACTTATTCATTCCCAACATTACCATCATTTCATTTGGTGATCTCAACGATCCCAAGCCTCATCAATTCTCATTCATTGCTTCATTGCAACATTTCTCATTTGATCCTTCTAAGGAGGAACAACAGCATTCATTCATTTCAAAGGGACCTGTATCATTTCATTCATTTCATAGGGACAATAGCATATTCAATTCTTTTCTCATGTATCATTTATGCAGCATCTCATTATTCAAGTGATTCATTCATTTCATCGATCTTACGCATAAGGGACATTATCAATTCAATCTCAGGCATCATGTTACATTAGCAGTTCTAGTGTAATTCGTTCAGCAGTTCCAAAGTTCATGTGTTATTCATTCAATAATTTCCAGCATAGGCATCTCTATTGATTTAGCAACTAAAGCATCGCATCACAATTATTCAACATTCAAGGCAAGCAACATTAGGGACATATTCATATTCATAGCATCATATTATTCCATTTATTAAGCATGCAGGAATAAGGAGGAAGGAGGACAGTTCCACTTGCCTTATATAACGGTCTTCCTGCTCCAATCTCATCAAGCGTAGCTCCACCAGCGAGCCACATTCCAATACCCATTCCATCTAGCCAGCTAAGAAAGACTACATCAGTCTCAATTCTCCTGATCTCCAACATAAGTCACGGTCTAACATTCTGATCCCATCCAACAAGCCAACCAAATGCCTCGTGCAGAGCGGGGCATTACATAATATACCACTCAGAAAAAGTTTCGTCCTCGAAACTTAAGAAAACAACTCATCTACTAGATTCACTCACTCATAATGAGTTACTCATTCAACTTCAATTCAATATTCATTTCAGCCCACTCGGTCATTTCAAAATAGCTGTCCAACAGTATCATTTTAATCAATCAACGATTCAATCCATCTATCTCTTTTTCTAAATACTTGCAACTTCTCATTGATTCACCAACATTTTTCTTGTATTCTATCTTGGTCGCAACACATCACTTCATTTGGATCCATACACATATTTCAGGCGTCCCCAAAACATATGCATTTCAGCCAAAGTCTGTGCTAGTGCGATAAATTCTTCCAACAATATTATTTCAGTCGCAACCTATCACTTCGGCTGTATCCATACACATATTTTAGGCGTCCCCAAAACATATGTACTTCAACCAACTTCCATGATAGTATAATTCGATCAGCCACGATATAACTCTCTTTCCCAAATCAGACTTAGCATCCTTTCAATTGACTTATCACTTTATTCACTTTGCCACAATCACTATTTTTCAGGCCACCACTTAACATCAGGGACAATCTCCATCCAAGCATAACATTTCTAACATTCGATCAAGGGTCTAACTTAGAGCCAATCATATCAAGGTTTCACAACGACAATCATTTTCCTTCCCAAATCCAACAATATTTCTCATCGAGGCAATTCATCTTTTCTAAAAGATACAATCCGACATCACCAACTATCGATTATCCGAGTCAGGGTATAATTCTATGCAACAGTCAAGGTTAACCCAGCTACCCGACTGTAGAAACCTATCCAATATTTCCGTCATGAGCAGTCAATTCCATCTCATATAATAATTCACTATTCGATACATACAAATCAAGTCTCATCCCACGATTCTATTTCCCGCTATAGGCCGACACATAATTCTCAAGGGTCAAACATCTCTAAGGTTCATATTGGAGCATATACTTACAACTTATCATTCTTAGATCATACTCATCACCATCTCTCGTTCAATGCCACAAGGTCATTCTATGGGTCGCCAACGGCCATCTATTATTCGGTCCAGTCTCAATGGTTAGCTATACCGACAGCTATACCTAATCATTCAGGTGACTCCCCTAGAGTGGACGGCTACTAGGATTATACTAGTTTCTGCTTCTTAGGGCCAACAAGCAACCGACAGTTCTAAGGAACTCTACCCAAACCTATGGGTATTAATTCAGTCTGAATAATGAATCGCCAATTGGGCTAAGCCAGCAATTGGTAAATCATCAACTGGTCGCTAGGGTCAAGTCTATCTATTCAAGGTCTTCCTCAAGGAAATAATTCCCACAGAGGCTCATTCTAGACTTACCCAACAATCGACTAAAATCAATCTATCAACATTACGGTCAATTCCAAATCCGACATACGATCTTCATCGTTCTAATAATCCATCAAGTAAATTTCCAATGAATCAATTTCTGGTCCAATTCCTTCATACCCACATAAACCCATAACCAAGGTTAACTATTCAAGGGTCATCGATTCCGATAGTTTTAATATAGCTATAGAATCATACTATTCGGTCTGTATGACAAGGTTGCACCACTAAGTCATAAGCCAACAATCTATATCCCAACTAACAATCACCTATACCGACATTATCCAATACGTTTGAAATTTCTTGTTCCCATTCGTTTCTTAATCATCAAACTTTCTTACGGGCATTCTTAAATTTCGTTCCTTTTCCAGCCGTCAAAATCTTATATGGACATTCTTAAAATTCTCTACCTCAAGGGTCGAGTAGTTCATTCTATTCAATCTTATATTGTGAGATTATTATTTGTGTTTGTATTAGAGTTGCTGTAATAATAGTATAAATGGTTAAAAATGTATTTTCTAAGAAAAAATGTTTTACTAATATTTGATCGGCAAATAATTTCTAATTAGAAAAAATATATTAGTTTGGAAAATCTAAATTCCTTAAAATTATTAATCTCTAATAATACGATTTAAAACTATTTTCTTAATATTTTTTATTACGGCAAAACATATATTTTATTCAAAAACGACTATTTTATCAATTATTATTTTGTAATAAAATCTATTCTTAAAAAAATACAATTATTTTCCATTTAGGTTCCCCAACCTACCAGACTCAGCCCATAGTGTTGTTCCTTAGAATTAAAGTGTAGTCCTAGTTACTAAAATCTGGTACTACGATCTTGTAGGTTCTGATCCCTAAGACTTTAGCAGTTATCTACTTGTTGCTGCCCATGCCGAGGAACCGTCTGAGGCAAGTTTCATATCTATTCAATGTCTGTGTTTTTTTTACTTTAATAATTAAATGTATGCATCAGTTGATTTCATATAGTATAGTGACAATGATTCATCGTGGATCCCTCTCGGACTCCACATCGATTGACGGTTGCTGGATTGCTATATTGACTTATTGACTCATTGACTCGGGGATTGCTTGGGGAGTAATATAACGTCTGTGACCAAAGCCAAAATTCTCGCTTGTCTCTCTCGCGCTAACCTCTACCACACAGGGGGTTGAGTCGTACCGTATGCTATTCGTTTCGGCCGAAACGTTAGTATACATATTGCCTCTATCCCAGCCGGTCACATGCCTTGTTATATACTCAAAACACTAGCATAGCATTGCATCATATTTGACATTGAGACCATATTGCTTGTTGGCTTTTACTATTATTTACAAAAACATATAAAGTTTCTTAAACTGTCTCGCATTTTCATTTATTGTTAATTTAGAAATGCTAGATGTGGATGAAATAATTTTCTTGTTCAATCCTGACTGGAGACCCAATATTTTTAGGTGATTGCCATGAGGAGGAGCTAGCTTACTGTTCTTTCTATAGGCCTGACTTGGGTCCCGCAAATTTGGCTGAACCAGAACCATAGATGTTGGCATAGTTTCTTTTTCCTTTCTTTGTTTTTGAACAATGAATTGTGTTGTTGTCTTATTTCCATTTCAGACCAGTTTCAGTTTAAATAAAAAAAAGTTTTATTTTTGTTAGATATTTTGCCTGTCATTTCACTGCTTGATACAGCTTACTGTCGCCGTCTTACAATGGTGCAGGCTGGGCATGATCCCACTAGACCCATTATATTAGGATCGGGTCGTGACACCATCATATAAAACTGTACCAACTGAACATCCAAATGTCCGTTTTCACTAGCATAGACACAGCATCCTCTGCTCAATCCGACTTGTATTCTCACATCATACTCAAATTGTGTCTATTCAATTGGGCCAACTATTCTGAGTCAAAAATCCCACATTGCTATCTTAATAGTCTATCATTTATGATCTCTTTCCTTCGGTCTCTTCGCGACATATTTGATTTCCACATTTTTAGATCATCGATACGGTTTGTACTCTTTAACCAATAACATAGGCAACTATATAATCGTGTTTCTTTCGAAGGCATCCTTTATTAATTTTTGCTAGCATCAACACGGTCATCTCTTAGCAATTCACGTGAACCATCAATATTCATTTTGCATCATCTCCTTGTGATTCCATGAGAAGATTTACTATTCATGCAGCGATCCAATATCTATGGCACCAAACATCTAGCATCCATATCTCGGTCATTTAGTGGATATGACATAACTCATTAGCTAAGTCATAATCCAATAAGTTTGCATTCCACCCAAACTCGTTATTCATGTGACAACATTATTCACCGACAGGGTCTATAACATACTAATGCATCTCGATACTTATTTGTATTCCAGCCATCAGTGTCTCATAAGGAACATCTACTCTTTCATGCACCAAGGGACAAGTACTCATTCTCTATGCCTCAACATAATAAAGGGTCATAACTTGTTAATTCGGGACACGTCTAATTCTCTCAAGCACAACTGCACAACGTGCTAAGGTCATCTATTTCCTCATGCCCATCCTCTACTTTTCGGTCGTTGATGCAACTCTCTGCACCTTCTAAATCATTCGCAACATTTGATAAGCGTCTAACATCACCATCGACTCATATTCGGTCCACATTGTTTCTTCCAAAATCTTTCCATAGCAACATCCTACCATCGTCACTGAGCCTACAATCCTTTTTACCCAACTAATTCAAGTCATCGCCTGAATCTATAACTCGTACCATTCCCAACCATGGCATTCATTTCATATTCTTAATCTCTTATTACCCAACATAATGCTAACCGTCAAAATCTAGCGATGATTCATCCAAACACATCAAAATCTCGCAGCGACTTATCCAAACTTAATCATCGAGGGACATGTCTAGCCGTCATGTATCAATCGTAATCCCAACTACGACTCGACACTACCCAATAACTTATAGGTAAAGCAATCACTATGCCACAAACAGGGTCAAGGGATATCTCATCATGACGAGGGTATATGCAATATACCACTCAAAGCTCAAGCAATTCCTGACACAATATTCCCTTCGCATCAAACCAACGTCCAATATGGACTATCCATCCTGTAGTGGTTATGCTGACCACAATTAACGACTCAAGATTCTGTCGATTCCCATTTACTAAAATCTATGCCATCACACAGTCGATTACTGCATAACAATCGACTTCAATGAATCCCACACATAAGACATCCAACACGTATACCAACTTATTATTGCATCACATCATTGTTATTCATTTTGGTATCATTAAGAATTCAATACAGCACACATATCACAGCCCACATATTTAGACTTATTGTATGGAACACCCAGTGAGCAGCTAGAAGGATTAATGGACTTTCAGTCAAGGGAACAACTTAGAATGATTTCGAAGCAACACTGAATAATCGCGAAAGCACTATAAGTCATCATAGAGGCAAATTTGATTTCATCGCGGAAACAACTTTGAGTATTCGCGGAAGCAACTTTGATTCACTGTGGAAGCAACTTTGAATAATCGCGGAAGCAGTCTTTAAATCATCGCGAAAGCAGCTTTGAATCATCTTAGTAGCAATATTGATTTAAAACAAATCGAATAATAATCCAAAGACGTAAAGTAGTGCTCTGATACCATTATGTCACGCACCGATCTCGGAGGATCGAAAACTAGCCACTGGACGTGATGTCGTACAAGTCTAGATTGCACTTGTACAAGGCAAAACCATTACTGGTTCTGGTATTTCTCAGAAAACAACGACAACGCAGCAAAACCAAGCAGATAAATTAAAGTCACACAAGATATGAAGAAATGTATCTCTTTATTGATAATTGCAATGGATTACAAGACTTGCAGCGGAATACAGAGTTTACAACTGATTACAAGACTTTGAATAGCCAACTGAATATACACTTGCCATTTAGGCTTTACAACCGAACATGCCGACTTTGCTTACAATCTCACTGGTCTATCTGAGTTACACTGTTCCATACATTATGTCCCGTATAGCAGAAGACATCGTCTTGTAAGAAGAGCTTCTGCACACCCATCCGATTCATCGATGCCAAGTACTGATCAAATGATTTACCCCACACGCAAGCACCTGTAATATTGCCCACAACGTGGGTCAGTACATCATCAATGTACTGGCGAGCGGTACTGGTCCAACTCACCTAAGAAGACAACACTAAGTTATATACATTATTAGAAGTGGTCTTTCTCGTTGCCTTAGGGTCAATTTCATGTTTATAGCCGACAAGAAGTAAAGCGTGCAAATCTTATAGCCAACATAATGTAAAGCATACAGTTATCACACTTGGTGATTCTTACCCACGGTCGTATAGCCATCCCTGTATATTTATAATACTTACTCAGCCTGCACAAGACATTGTTAGAACAATATCATAATTCAATATAATTGTCACCGTTCAGGTGATTCTTACCAACAGCCGACATCCTAACCTGTAATTGAGTAATAACTTACTCTGCCTGCATAAGACATTGTTGGCGGTGGACTTATCTATATGAAGGTCACTAGCGACACGCCATCTTGGACCATCTTACAGGCGAACGACTAACTCCGAATGGAGTACGAATCCATAGGAGGTTTTCGAAACACCGTGCTACTACTTCAGCACCATGGGTATTCGGCATCCTTTCAGTGGGCGGTAGCAAGCCCCCACTGCAAGTCCCAAGATCCCGATGTTAGTACGTCGACACCATCCTTGTTGCCCCTAGGATGAACCGGGTTCGTGGCCGCAGATTACCGTCCTGGGTTCCTTGTAAACAAGTTGTCCATGACCATGTAAGTATATACAACTTATCTACGAAGAAAACATATAATGAATGATAAGGAAAACTAAGTAATTCAGCCACCATTCTCATTCGTATTGCCATCTTTCCAGGGTCTTGGCGTAATCAACATTCTACATCGGCGACAGGATAATAAAATGTTGTTACCCAATCCCTTTCCCACATCTTTGATACCATACATCTTTTCAACCAATTAAATGTACTCACCGTCCAATCTGTCGGGACTTAGCATCTATTTTAGCATACATTCATTCAGACATAATTCAAGCATACTCACCGCCCAATTCTTGGGTCTTAATATCTGTGTTACCAACTATTCGTCGAGCTAAGGCTCGATATACTCATCGCCCAAGTATTTGGGACTTTGCCTTCACCTGTCATGTAATTCATCGCAACATCGTACAAGCATACAGTTCATCAAGCAACAACAGTTTACGGTCATGTGATTATTTATCTTTCATTATCTTTCCGAATTCCAAGCAAGGTATTATTGAGCAACTCAACATGAAACATAGCGTACTCATCCTTATTTTAAGCGTGAAGCTGAAGGATCTTCGAATGGTTCAACACTACTCACATTTATATGACGATTCCTGCCACGATCGCCTAGCCTTCCAAGCGATCTTTCGCATAATCCCAAGTCCAACAAGGCTTCATCGAACCAACCATCCATCATAAGGCATCATACGCGTTGGGGCACTACAGTTTTCACCATTCTACATCCATTTCACCATATTTTGCTTAGAATCACCCATCAATACTCGTATTCACCATTCCATGCACTAAACCATAATTCAATTATAATCACCCATCAAATACTCTTCTCATCATTATACGTGTATTTTATACCATATTTCAATTAGAATGACTCATTTATACTCGTTTTCACCGTTCTACGAGAATTTAATACCCTATTTCGGTACAAATTATATTTCTATACTCGTTTCCACTAATCAACGTGACTTTTTTACCATATTTCGGTTATAATCATGCATCTACACTCTTTTTCACCAATCTACCCCTATTTTACACCATATTTCGATTAGAACCACCTATCTATACTCGTTTTCACAATTCTTAGTCAACCAAAAGCATATTTCGGTTATAATCACCAATAAATACTCGTTTACACCGTTATAGGCCTATTTTATATCATATTTTAGTTATAAATACCCATCTAATACTCGTTTGCATCTTTGTATGCTCGTTCGGTACCATATTTCAACAAGAACCACACATTTATACTCGTTTTCACCATTCTACGAGCATTTTAAACCTTACTTCGATTTGAAATGATATTTCTATACTCCTTTCCACAAATCTATGGCACTTTTTAACCACATTTCGGTTAGAATCACGCATCTACACTCAATTTTACCAATCTTCCCCAACTCTACACCATATTTCGAATAGAACCACCCATCTATATTCTCGTTTTCACCATTCTACTTCCATTTTTACAATATATCAGTTACAATCACCTACCAAACTCAATTTTACCATTCCACGCCTACTTTGTACCATAATTCAATGCAAACTACTCGTTAATACTCATTTTCATCATTGTACCCGCAATTTATACCAAATTTCAACTAGAATCACACATTTATTTCTAAATTACATTTATATACTCGTTTTCACAAATCTATGCCACTTTTTTTACCACATTTCTGTACGCATGTACACTTGGTTTCACTAGTCTACGCACATTCTACACCATATTTTGAATAGAACAACTTATCTATACTCGTTTTCACCATTCTACGTCCATTTTCAGTATAGGTCGTTTAGAGTCACCCACAAAAACTCGTTTCACCATTCCACGCCTATCTATTCAATTATAATTACCCACCGAATACACATTTTTATCATTCTACGCGCATTTTATCCCATATTTCAGTTAGAATCCCTTATTGATACTCGTTTTCACCATTATACGAGCATTTTTACCTTAACTTGTTTACAAATTATATTTCTATACTCGTTTTCGCTAATATATACCACTTTTTTTACCATATTTCGGTTAGAATCATGCATGTACACTCGGTTTGACCAATCTACGCCTAATTTATACCATATTTTGATTAGAACCACCCATCTATACTCGTTTTCACCATTCTACATCCATTTCACCATATTTTGCTTAGAATCACCCATTAATACTCGTATTCACCATTCCACGCACTATACCATAATTTAATTATAATCACACATCTAATACACTTCTTCATCATCGTACGCGTATTTTATACCATATTTCAATTAGAGTGACTCATTTATACTCGTTTTCACCGTCCTACGAGAATTTGATACCCTATTTCGGTTACAAATTATATTTCTATACTCGTTTCCACTAATCTACGCGACTGTTTTTCGGTTATAATCATGCATCTACACTCTTTTTCACCAATCTACCCCCATTTTACATCATATTTCAATTAGAACCACCTATCTATATTCGTTTTCACCATTCTTAGCCTACCAAAAGCATATTTCGATTATAATCACCCACAAATACTCATTTTTACCATTATAGGCCTATTTTATATCATATTTCAGTTATAGTTACCCATCTAATACTCGTTTGCATCTTTGAATGCTCGTTCGGTACCATATTTCAACATGAACCACACATTTACACTCGTTTTCACCATTCAACGAGCATTTTAAACCTTGCTTCGATTTGAACTTATATTTCTATATTCGTTTCCACAAATCTATGCCACTTTTTAACCATGTTTAAGTTAGAATCACGCATCAACACTCGATTTTACCAATCTACCCCAATTCTACACCATATTTCGAATAGAACCACCCATTTATACTCTCGTTTTCACCATTCTACGTCCACTTTTTTATAATATATCAGTTACAATCACCTACCAAACTCGTTTTCACCATTCCATGCCTACCATAATTCAATGGAAACTACCCGTTAATACTCATTTTAATCATTGTACTCGCATTTTAAACCAAAATTCAACTAGAATCACAAATTTATTTCTAAATTACATTTCTATACTCGTTTCCACAAATCTATGCCACTTTTTTTTACCACATTTCGGTTGGAATCACGCATCTACACTCGGTTTCACTATTATACGCCCGTTCTACACCATATTTTGAATAGAACAACCTATCTATACTCGTTTCCACCATTCTACGTCCATTTTGACTATAGGTCGTTTAGAATCACCCACAAAAACTCGTTTCACCATTCCACGCCTATTTTATGCCATAATTCAATTATAATTACCTACCGAATACATATTTTTATTATTGTACGCGTATTTTATCCCATATATCAGTTAGAATCCCTTACTGATTCTCGTTTTCACTATTATACGAGCATTTTATACCTTATTTTGGTCACAAATTATATTTCTATACTCATTTTCGCTCATCAATGCCGCTTTTTACCATATTTCGGTTAGAATCACGCATGTACACTCGATTTCACCAATCAACGCATTTTACCATATTTTGCTTTGAATCACCCGTCAATACTTGTATTCACCACTCCACGCACTATACCTTTTTTTGGTTAGAATCACGCATTTTACCATATTTTGCTTTGAATCACCCGTCAATACTTGTATTCACCACTCCACGCACTATACCATAATTCAATTATAATCACTCATCTAATACTCTTCTTCATCATTGTATGCGCATTTTATACCATATTTCAATTAGAATGACTCATTTATACTCGTTTTCACCGTTCTAGGGAATTTGATACCCTATTTCGGTTACAAATTATATTTCTATACTCGTTTCCACTAATCTACGCAACTTTTTTACCGTATTTCGGTTATAATCACACATCTACACTCTTTTTCACCAATCTACCCCCATTTTACACCATATTTCGATTTGAACCACCTATCTATACTCGTTTTCACCATTCTAAGCCTACCAAAAGCATATTTCGATTATAATCACCCACAAATACTCGTTTTCACCATTATACGAGCATTTTAAACCTTACTTCGATTTGAAATTACATTTCTATACTCGTTTCCACAAATCTACGCCAGTTTTTAATCACGTTTCGGTTAAAATCACGCATCTACACTCGATTTTACCAATCTATCCCAATTCTACACCATATTTTGAATAGAACCACCCATCAATGCTCTCGTTTTCACCATTCTACATCTATTTTTACAATATATCAGTTACAATCATCCACCAAACTCGTTTCACCATTCCACGTCTACTATGTACCATAATTCAATGCAAACTATCCGTTAATACTCATTTTAATCATTGTACTCGTATTTTATACCAAAATTCAAGTCGAATCACACATTTATTTCTAAATTACATTTTTATACTCGTTTCCACAAATCTACGCCACTTTTTTTTACCACATTTCGGTTGGAATCACGCATCTACACTCGGTTTCACTAGTCTACGCCCGTTCTACACCATATTTTGAATTGAACAACCTATCTATACTCGTTTCCACCATTCTACGTCCATTTTCATTATAGGTCGTTTAAAGTCACCCACAAAAACTCGTTTCACCATTCCACGGCTATTTTATGCCATAATTCAATTATAATTACCCTCCGAATACACATTTTATTATTGTACGCGTATTTTATCCCATATATCAGTTAGAATCCCTTACTGATTCTCGTTTTCACTATTATACGAGCATTTTATACCTTATTTTGGTCACAAATTATATTTCTATACTCATTTTCGCTCATCAATGCCGCTTTTTACCATATTTCGGTTAGAATCACGCATGTACACTCGATTTCACTAATCAACGCATTTTACCATATTTTGCTTTGAATCACCCGTCAATACTTGTATTCACCACTCCACGCACTATACCATATTTCGGTTAGAATCACGCATTTTACCATATTTTTCTTTGAATCACCCGTCAATACTTGTATTCACCACTCCACGCACTATACCATAATTCAATTATAATCACTCATCTAATACTCTTCTTCATTATTGTACGCGCATTTTACACCATATTTCAATTAGAATGACTCATTTATACTCTTTTTCACCGTTCTACGGGAATTTGATACCCTATTTCGGTTACAAATTATATTTCTATACTCGTTTCCACTAATCTACGCAACTTTTTTACCGTATTTCGGTTATAATCACGCATCTACACTCTTTTTCACCAATCTACCCCCATTTTACACCATATTTCGATTTGAACCACCTATCTATACTCGTTTTCACCATTCTAAGCCTACCAAAAGCATATTTCGATTATAATCACCCACAAATACTTGTTTTCACCATTATAGGCCTATTTTATATCATATTTCAGTTATAATTACCCATCTAATAGTCGTTTGTATCTTTGTATGCTCGTTCGGTACCATATTTCAAAAAGAACCACACATTTATACTCATT
Source organism: Iris pallida (assembly GCA_029216955.1). NCBI lineage: Eukaryota > Viridiplantae > Streptophyta > Magnoliopsida > Asparagales > Iridaceae > Iris > Iris pallida. The sequence goes on from JANAVB010035341.1 coordinate 201,035, forward strand.
TTTCACCATTCTACGAGCATTTTAAACCGTACTTCGATTTGAAATTACATTTCTACACTCGTTTTCACAAATCTATGCCAGTTTTTATTCACGTTTCGGTTAGAATCACGCATCTACACTCGATTTTACGAATCTACCACAATTCTACACCATATTTTGAATAGAACCACCCATCTATACTCTAGTTTTCACCATTCTACGTCCATTTTTACAATATATCAGTTACAGTCACCCATCAAACTTGTTTCACCATTCCACGTCTACTTTGTACCATAATTCAATGCAAACTACCCGTTAATACTCATTTTCATCATTGTACTCATATTTTATACCAAATTTCAACTAGAATCACACATTTATTTCTAAATTACATTTCTATACTCGTTTCCACAAATCTAGCTGTCACGCCCCAGAACCAGAATACTGGAGAGCGGGGGAATGACTCAGCCAGCTACGTATTACGGGTAGATGAATACCGTATAATACGATCAATGCTGTCTAACCAGACGAGGGGGTGCATACTACATAAAGGTCTACTATGGTCATTACACATCTATTGTCTCAATCATTCAAGCAAGAAACAGTAATAGAGAATATGTAAGATAAAGCAGTAAGGCGTCCCAAATGCTCAGTCAAAATGTTCTTGAGATCTGGCTTTACAAAACATAGCCAGATGATATAGCAAGTATTCACAATTGTTATCAGCTGCAGTCTGACTTAATTACAATTATGTAAAAGTAAGTACAAGACAATCCGACTAACATGTCGGTGCCAAATGGCTAGGTATAAAGGTAAATAACAAAACGAGCGGTGAAGTAAGGAACCCACTCGAGTCCTCCTGCAATCATGCCTCTAGTATTGACCATCTTGGAGGTAGAAGTACGCTGGATCCTCGGGAACCGGCTCTAAATCTGGCCATGCAAAACCAGAGAGGTTAGACCTCTAATAGCAAGTACCACAAGGAAGGACGATATGAAGAACATAAACCAGTAAGTAAAAGAATATAATAATAGATCTCTGCTTGCTACTAGGATTCACATCACATCACGACACTTCGAACCAACCTCCCAACCAAACAAGGACAGAAGTTGGCCCGTCATGTCCTGACATTCTGATCATCCAGTTAGGTAACAGAGTAGTACAGTACACAAACAAATCATCTTGAACGACCAATCAAATTCTACGGCTTACTATTGTGAGTCCCAAGTTATCCCGGAATAATACAATTTGGGATTCCGTAGTTCTTACTATGTGCAAGCAAGGCTAGTCTATCCAGTCAATCATGTGCGCCATGCATGAATTAGACGAGTCCTAGCAGGACGCCCGTCAATATACAATATACAATAATAATAAAAGCAGATACTGTTCCCTGCTTGTGTGGCAGTTTTAGAGTATCTGTGGGAACCAGCCGGCCCGTCGGGTACTACTCGTCCCAAGGGGGCTGCCATGTAAGAACTCGGGAATCCATTCTCTCCATGCTATCATTATTTTATTTAACTTAATAGTCCCTACGTTGAGTTAAATCCCATGCCGTGGATCATGGTCATTCAGATGAGTACTTTCATACGGGGTACGATATGCACAACTCTACAACGATACCTGTGCGATTAGGTTGCAGGTCTTACATAGCGTAATGCAACAATCAAATCTAACCACGGTAATCATGCCTTGACCATAAAGTACACATGCTTCTTTTGTAGAAAATAAATAAATAAATAAATAAATAAATAGATTGAAGCCTACATGTGCATGTATGTCAATATTTTGGGATCAGCCAGTCGATTACAATAGTTCATAACATGAACGTGTCTCATTCATTTATTTCAATAAGACGACTAGCCAGTCTCTTAGTTCCAACTAGGAACGCATGATCAATTAGTCAAGATAACCATCGTCATTAATGGTGACAAGGCATGAAAGTCATTTATCATCAATAGGGTCGGGTCTATAACTCTCAAGGGTCAAGTTCCAGTCAATCTGGGTATCCATCAATCAATCAAGACACTGGGCACTAATACACAATCATATGTATTAAAATATTAACATGCTAAGATTATCAAGTCCATGCAAAAGGCGTAAGGATATAATAAGAGAATTATCATGCTATTATTAAATGAATAAAGTATGGAACAGAATAAAAACACCCAAGCCAGGAAGTCACGCCAACAAGTCTAAGCTAAGTCCAAAAAGTCACACAAGAAGTCTCTGCTAAGACCAACAAGTCACGCTAAGTCTAGCATGGAGGAGTGAGCGTAAAAAGTAGTACACTCAGGAAAACGTGAGCGTGAAAAGTGAGGTGTGACAAGTGATGCGTGATAAGTGATACGTGCTGGCAACGTGAGCGTATGAGCGTGACAAATAATTCACACACGCACGCGCAGCGTGAGGGTGAAAAGTCACGCACGCCAAAAGTCACGCACAATATGATCGTGAAAAGTCACGCACGCAAGCTCAGCGTGAGAGTGGCTAAAATACACGCAGATACGCACCGTGTGAACGTAACTCAAATGTCACGCAGACAAGCACAGAGTGAGCGTAACTCAAAAGTCACGCGGACACGCACAGACATGAGCGTGACTAAAAATACACGCACGCTCATGAGAACGATAGCGTGACTAAAAATACACGCAAACACGTAAAGACGTGTGCGTGACTGGGCTGATGTCTCACGCGAGCACGTAAGAACGTGTGCGTACAACATCTCCCGAACTCGCCCTATGGAGCCTTGTTCCAGTGCCAAAATACACGCTAAGTTGGTGGACCAAGAACCCATGAACAGTCGAAATACTATAACTTAGATCTAGAGGAAACCAGCCGTAGAAATCAAAAATGCTAAGAACTAATCTCTCTTGGGATCACGAGAAGAAGGCAAATGAACCATAAAAATGGGTGATTGAGAAGCAAGTTTGCACTTGCCTTCTCCTGCTGCTGGTAGGTGGTGGAAAGTAATGAGAGGAAGAAGAAGAAGTAATGGTGAGAATGAAGTAATGAGGAGAGAGAATGAGAAGGATGCTTTAAATAGGAAGGGTGGTGGTAGGTGGGAGTTAGTGGGCCGGGTTGCACAGATCCATCCAAGCCGAAACCCAATAAGGCCGAACCAAATAAGCAAGACTAAAAGCAGGAAATAAAAGCAGGAAGAAAATACAGAAATAAAATTACAGGAAATAAATTAACTAGAATTTAAGGAGCAGATAATTAATTAACATGAAAATTTTAAAGGAATTTAAATACAGAATACTACATGATAAATACTAAATAAATACTCATGAATTGTACATGTATAAAAATACGCATTTCGGGAACGAGAAGTGACATCTCTACCCACCTTAGAAAAATTCCGTCCTCGCAATTTCAAGTCCAAGCCGGATAGAAATATCAGAGCTAAACTAATACAAGCAATTCTAGTGAGCAAGCAATCATTGTTACCATATCAAAAGCAAGTACTATATATGTAAATCCATCAATCTATGATATCAATCAGTTCTACCCATAAAGTGATAAGCATGAAGAATCAAGGCAATCAAGGTATACAGAAAGATATATACCTTGTGAGTCAAACAGGTGTGAATACCGTGATCGGATATCATCCTCACGTTCCCACGTTGACTCTTCCAAGGAGTGATGACCCTAAGCAACACGGACAAGACTAATTGTTCGGTTCTTGAGTATCTTCTCTCTTCGGTCCAAAATGGACACAGGCTGTTCCTCGTAAGACAGGTTGGTACCAACAACCAGCTCAGAATGATCGAGGACATGGCTTGGGTCTGATACATACCTACGTAATTGAGATACATGAAACACGTCATGCACCTCTCGATAACGAATGGGAGTGATAAACGATAAGCAACATCGCCTATTCGATCAAGGATAACGAATGGGCCCACGTACCGCGGACTCAATTTCCTGCGAACGCCAAATCTAATGACCCCACGAGTAGGTGAGATCCGTAAGAATACATGGTCCCCAACAGAAAATTCTAACGGCCTACGATGCTGGTCCGCCCAATGACGATGCCGATCCTGTGCAATTCGAAGTCGCTCTCTAATTCCTTTAACTACTTCAACCGTTGAACAATTATTTCTGGGCCTAGCATCTTCCTCTCCCCGATATCATCCCATGCAAGCGGTGACCTGCACTTCTTACCATATAATGCTTCGAATGGCGCCATCTGGATACTGGCTTGATAACTATTATTGTATGAGAACTCGACCAAGTGCAGGTGTCTCTCCCAAGACCCTCCAAAATCTAGAGTGCAAGCTCGTAACATATCTTCTAAAGTCTGAATCGTTCTTTCTGATTGCCCATCCGTCTGCGGATGGTAAGCCGTGCTAAATCTTAACTTGGTACCCAGACTATGATGTAAGCTCTTCCAGAAATGTGATATAAAGCGGGTATCTCTGTCTGACACAATACTGACAGGGACTCCATGCTGCCTGACTATCTGTTGCATATATAACTCTGCCAACTTTTCTGTAGATTGCCCTACTCTGAAAGGAAAAAAATGTGCTACCTTCGTAAGTCGGTCTACTATTACCCAAATAGCGTCCTTACCACTTGGTGATCTTGGTAAACCGGTCACAAAGTCCATTGTAATATGCTCCCATTTCTATTCCAGAATAGGAAGCGGTTGCAATAACCCAGCTGGCCTCTGCTGTTCTGCCTTCACTTGCTGACATACCAAGCAACGGGAAACAAATCTAGCTATCTCCCTCTTCATCCCGTTCCACCAGAAATGTTGCTTAATATCTTGATACATCTTGGTCCCTCCAGGGTGAATAGAATACTGAGAACTGTGAGCTTCTACCATGACCTCCTGTCTGATATCTCCACTAGGCATACATAGACGCGATCCAAACCTAAGTGTACCATCTTCATGAATCCTCATCTCCTTCCTGAGCCCTGACTCACATTCTGCCCTAAGCTTCTGAATCCTCGGGTCTTGTGCCTGAGCTGCCTTGATCCTGTCTACCAAGTCAGATTGGACTTATAGACTAGTTAGAACTCCTACATCACTAGAAAATATAACTTCGATGCCCATCTCCTGAAGGTCTTCTAAGATATGCCTCTGCGTTGTCAACATAAATGCGCCGCCTCTCCTGCTGAGAGCGTCTGCCACTATATTAGCCTTGCCTGGATGATACTGAAGCTCTACGTCATAATCCTTGATCAACTCCAACCATCTTCTCTGCCTCATGTTTAATTCTTTCTGAGTAAAGATGTACTTCAGACTTTTATGGTCTGTGTACATCTCCACTCGGTCACCATATAAGTAATGCCTCCATAGCTTCAGAGCAAACACTACTGCTGCCAACTCTAAATCATGAGTTGGGTAATTCTTCTCGTGGTCCCGAAGCTGCCTAGATGCATACGCTATCACCTTCCCATGTTGCATAAGGACACACCCAAGTCCTTTACCTGACGCATCACAATATACTATAAAACCTCCGGGTCCAACTAGAAATGTAAGAATAGGTGCTGATATCAACTTTTGCTTCAAAGTCTCAAATGATACCTGACATTCTGCCGACCAAACAAATGGCACATCCTTCCGGGTCAAGCGGGTCATGGGCGCTGAAAGCCTTGCAAAATCTGACACAAACCTTCTGTAATATCCTGCCAATCCCAAGAAACTTCGTACATCTGCTACAGTCTTGGGTACCGGCCAACTCTCTACTGCTTCTACCTTCTTGGAATCTACTACTACTCCAGCTCCTGATATGATATGACCCAAAAATGAAATGTGATCCGACCAAAACTCACACTTACTGAGCTTGGCATACAACTGGTTCTCTCTCAGAACCTGCAACACTTTCCTGAGGTGGTCTTCATGCTCCTCTTCACTAGCAGAGTATACGAGAATGTCGTCAAGAAACACAACGACAAACTGGTCTAAATATGGCATAAAGATGTGGTTCATCAAATCTATGAATATTGCTGGAGCATTGGTCAAACCAAACGGCATTACTAAGAATTCATAATGCCCATACTTCGACCTGAATGCTATCTTGGGAATATCCTCCTTCTGAACCCTCACCTGATGGTACCCTGAACGAAGATCTATCTTGGAGAAAACTCTAGCCTTGCTCAACTGATCAAATAAGTCGTCGATCCTGGGTAATAGGTACTTGTTCTTCACTGTTGTCGCGTTAAGCTTCCTGTAGTCAATGCATAATCTGGATGACCCATCCTTCTTTCCCACAAGTACCACTGGTGCTGCCCACGGTGATACGCTAGCTTGGATGAACTTCTTCTCCTTCAGTTCCTCTATATGTTGATATACCTTGGCCTGCTCCGAATCCGCTATTCTATAAACCCGATCTGATATCGGTTTAGTTTCTGGTGCCAATTCTATACTGAACTCAATATCTCTAACTAGTAGTAGACCTGGAAGTTCTTCAGGAAATACGTCTAGAAATTCTTCAACTACCTTCGGAATCTGAACTTCCTCCATTGCCGTCACTACTCCCTGCTCTTGCTGAGTTGCCTCTGATCTGACTAAGGTAAACCTCTTCATGCCTGGAATATCAAAAGATACACTCCCTCTACGATAATCTATTGTCGTGTGACTGTCTTTCAGCCAGTCCATTCCTAAGATAACGTCGAAATTTCCAACCGGAAATTCTATCAACCGGGCAGGTAAGGAATGCCCGCAAACCACAACGCCACACGCTAAAATAACTCTACTAACTCCTACGAGCCCATTACCAGTGAGTATATTCAACCTCCCTGGCAATGCCTCGAACTCCATTCCTAGTCGTGTCGCAAATTGTGCAGATATAAATGAATGGGATGCTCCCGAATCAAATAATGCTACTGCGGGATATGAGGCGACGAGAATGTTACCTGCCACAACATCTCCCGATGCCAATGCCTCTTCCAAGGACAGAGTGAATGCTTGCCCTCGACCTCCTTGCTGATTTCTATGCTGCGGCCTAGCCTGGTGCTGCTGCTGGCCCCTGCCTTGATGATGCTGGGGTGGTCTATGCTGGTGTTGCTGCATCGGCGGTCCCTGCTGCCGAAACATCTGAGCCTGCGGTACTAACGGACGCTGTGCCAATGGCCTAACTGTCACTGCTGGTCCTCGATACTGGCCTGCCCCTGGTGCTGGCAGAGCAGGAAACTGCTGCCCTGGTCCTCCTAACCTCGAATTCATGGGACATGTGGTAACCCGATGGTCTGGATTTCTACATATCAGACATAGTCCATTCAATGTCCGACACACATCTCTAGTGTGTCCCATCTTCCCACAATAAGTGCAGCCCGCCGGGGGTTGCTGGTTCTTCTTTTGTTGCTGTTGCTGCTGCTGCCTGAGTGGTGCTGGTCCTCGTATCGCCACATCGTGGATACGAATGCCAGTGGATGGTGCTGTTGTTCGGGGCGCTGCTCCCCCTCCTCCTTCAATCTGACTGTGGGACCTCTTCTGACCCCCAGTCCTAGTCGCAAGCCTCTGAATGGTGAGCTCATGCCTTCGAGTTGCCGTCAATATCTCATCAAAAGTTTGATAATTGTGCCCCTCTATCAATTACAAGAGCTCGAGATGAAACCCTTGCTGAAACCTCATGGCCCTCTGGCGCTCTGTGGCTACCATCTCTGGGGCGAATCTACTCAATCTGCAGAACTCTGCTGCATAAGCATCTACAGTCTTGTCGGCCTGCCTGAGGTTGATAAACTTCTGTTGTAGCTCAAACTGTGCCACAACTCCATAGTACTTGGTCTTGAATCTAGCAGTGAAATCGTCCCAAGCTACAGGACGTCTAATGCCCACTTCCTCCGATTCCCACCAATCACGTGCGAGATCCTGAAGTAACAACTTCACTAGATCTACACGTTCTTCTGCCGGTACCTTAGCTGCTGTCAGAATAGCCTCCATATCCTTAAGCCATGCATCTGCTGAAATGGCATCCTCCGTGCCCTCGAAACGGCGGGGGTTGTACTTGCAAAACCTGGTTGATGCTCCTGAATCAGTCATCACTCCTTTTTCCAAAGCCGTCTGCAATCCTTGGTTGAGCAACACATTCTGCTCTTGTAGCTGAGTGTGCATACGCTGCTGGGCCAACATCTGATGTTGCTGAGCAGCCATCATTCCTCTCATGATCTCCAGAAGGGCTGGTGTGTCCACTTCCACATGAGTAGGTGGAACTACGGGTGGGTTTGGAATATCCGGATACTGTGGTCCAGCTGCTGGTTCTACTATCACTTCTTCCTGGATAGTCTCCTGAGGTGAGACTGGCCCTTGTTGCTGACCAACCTGGTCATGTTGCCCATGTTGCCCTTGTTGTTGCTGTCCAGCTCCGACCGATGCGGACGAAGTGCCCCTAAGAAAAGGGACAAGAGAGCAATCAAACGACCGGACATGAAGGATCAATAAAGTCAAAGGATACCGGAATGTCAAGCAAGAGTTGAGAATAACGAATCAGGAGATCAAGGGGAAACATGTATGATTGAGACATCCTATAAATCAAAACACCCCACAAGTCTGAAATCAGACCTGCATGGGCCACCACTAAAACCTTGTCACGCCCCAGAACCAGAATACTGGAGAGCAGGGGAATGACTCAGCCAGCTACGTATTATGGGTAGATGAATACCATATAATACGATCAATGCTGTCTAACCAGACGAGGGGGTGTATACTACATAAAGGTCTACTATGGTCATTACACATCTATTGTCTCAATCATTCAAGCAAGAAACAGTAATAGAGAACATGTAAGATAAAGCAGTAAGGCGTCCCAAACGCTCAGTCAAAATGTTCTTGAGATCTGGCTTTACAAAACATAGCCAGATGATATAGCAAGTATACACAATTGTTATCAGCTGCAGTCTGACTTAATTACAATTATGTAAAAGTAAGTACAAGACAATCCGACTAACATGTCGGTGCCAAACGGCTAGGTATAAAGGTAAATAACAAAATGAGCGGTGAAGTAAGGAACCCACTCGAGTCCTCCTGCAATCATGCCTCTAGTATTGACCATCTTGGAGGTAGAAGTACGCTGGATCCTCGAGAACCGGCTCTAAATCTGGCCATGCAAAACCAGAGAGGTTAGACCTCTAATAGCAAGTACCACAAGGAAGGACGATATAAAGGACATAAACCAGTAAGTAAAAGAATATAATAATAGATCTCTGCTTGCTACTAGGATTCACATCACATCACGACACTTCGAACCAACCTCCCAACCAAACAAGGACAGAAGTTGGCCCGTCATGTCCTGACATTCTGATCATCCCAGTTAGGTAACAGAGTAGTACAGTACACAAACAAATCATCTTGAACGGCCAATCAAATTCTACAGCTTGCTATTGTGAGTCCCAAGTTATCCTGGAATAATGCAATTTGGGATTCCGTAGTTCTTACTATGTGCAAGCAAGGCTAGTCTATCCAGTCAATCATGTGCGCCATGCATGAATTAGACGAGTCCTAGCAGGATGCCCGTCAATATACAATATACAATAATAATAAAAGCAGATACTGTTCCCTGCCCGTGTGGCAGTTTTACAGTATCTGTGGGAACCAGCCGACCCGTCGGGTACTACTCGTCCCAAGGGGGCTGCCATGTAAGAACTCGGGAATCCATTCTCTCCATGCCATCATTATTTTATTTAACTTAATAGTCCCTATGTTGAGTGAAATCCTATGCCGTGGATCATGGTCATTCAAATGAGTACTTTCGTACGGAGTATGATATGCACAACTCTACAACGATACCTGTGCGGTTAGGTTGCAGGTCTTACATAGCGTAATGCAACAATCAAATCTAACCACGGTAATCATGCATCGACCATAAAGTACACATGCTTCTTTTATAGAAAATAAATAAATAAATAAATAAATAAATAAATAAATAAATAAATAAATAAATAAATAAATAGATTGAAGCCTGCATGTGCATGTATGTCAATATTTTGGGATCAGCCAGTCGATTGTAATAGTTCATAACATGAACGTGTCTCATTCATTTATTTCAATAAGACGACTAGCCAGTCTCTTAGTTCCAACTAGGAACGCATGATCAATTAGTCAAGATAACCATCGTCATTAATGGTGACAAGGCATGAAAGTCATTTATCATCAATAGGGTCGGGTCTATAACTCTCAAGGGTCAAGTTCCAGTCAATCTGGGTATCCATCAATCAATCAAGACACTGGGCACTAATACACAATCATATGTATTAAAATATTAACATGCTAAGATTATTAAGTCCATGCAAAAGGCGTAAGGATATAATAAGAGAATTATCATACTATTATTAAATGAATAAAGTATGGAACAGAATAAAAACACCCAAGCCAGGAAGTCATGCCAACAAGTCTAAGCTAAGTCCAAAAAGTCACACAAGAAGTCTCTGCTAAGACCAACAAGTCACGCTAAGTCTATCATGGAGGAGTGAGCGTAAAAAGTAGTACACTCAGGAAAACGTAAGCGTGAAAAGTGAGGTGTGACAAGTGATGCGTGACAAGTGATACGTGCTGGCAACGTGAGCGTATGAGCGTGACAAATAATTCACGCACGCACGCGCAGCGTGAGGGTGAAAAGTCACGCACGCCAAAAGTCACGCACAATGTGATCGTGAAAAGTCACGCACGCAAGCTCAGCATGAGAGTGGCTAAAATACACGCAGATACGCACCGTGTGAACGTAACTCAAAAGTCACGTAGACAAGCACAGAGTGAGCGTAACTCAAAAGTCACGCGGACACGGACAGACATGAGCGTGACTAAAAATACATGCACGCTCATGAGAACGTTAACGTGACTAAAAATACACGCAAACACGTAAAGACGTGTGCGTGACTGGGCTGATTTCTCACGCGAGCACGTAAGAACGTGTGCGTACAACATCTCACGAACTCGCCCTATGGAGCCTTGTTCCAGTGCCAAAATACACGCTAAGTTGGTGGACCAAGAACCCATGAATAGCCGAAATACTATAACTTAGATCTAGAGGGAACCAGCCGTAGAAATCAAAAATGCTAAGAACTAATCTCTCTTGGGATCACGAGAAGAAGGCAAATAAACCATAAAAATGGGTGATTGAGAAGCAAGTTTGCACTTGCCTTTTCCTGCTGCTGGTAGGTGGTGGAGAGTAATGAGAGGAAGAAGAAGAAGTAATGGTGAGAATGAAGTAATGAGGAAAGAGAAGGAGAAGGATGCTTTAAATAGGAAGGGTGGTGGTAGGTGGGAGTTAGTGGGCCGGGTTGCACAGATCCATCCAAGCCGAAACCCAATAAGGCCGAACCAAATAAGCAAGACTAAAAGCAGGAAATAAAAGCAGGAAGAAAATACAGAAATAAAATTGCAGGAAATAAATTAACATGGAATTTAAGGAGCAGATAATTAATTAACATGAAAATTTTAAAGGAATTTAAATACAGAATACTACATGATAAATACTAAATAAATACTCATGAGTTGTACATGTATAAAAATATGCATTCCGGGAATGGGAAGTGACACTAGCCACTTTATTTTTGCCATATTTCGGTTGGAATCACGCATCTACAATCGGTTTCACTAGTATACGCACATTCTACACCATATTTTGAATAGAATAACCTATCTATACTCGTTTTCACCATTCTACGTCCATTTTCACTATAGGTCGTTTAAAGTCACCCACAAAAACTCGTTTCACCATTCCACACATATTTTATACCATAATTCAATTATAATTATCCACCGAATACAGATTTTTATCATTCTACACACGTTTTATCCCATATTTCAGTTAGAATCCCTTATTGATACTCGTTTTCACAATTATACGAGCATTTTATACCTTATTTTGGTTACAAATTATATTTCTATACTCGTTTTCACTAATCTATGCCACTTTTTTACCATATTTCGGTTAGAATCACACATGTACACTCGGTTTCACTAATCTACGCCTAATTTACACCATATTTTGATTAGAACCACCCATCTATACTCATTTTCACCATTCTACATCTATTTCACCATATCTTGCTTAGAATCACCCATCAATACTCGTATTCACCATTCCATGCACTATACCATAATTCAATTATAATTATCCATCTAATACCCTTCTTCACCATTGTACGCACATTTTATACCATATTTCCATTAGACTGACTCATTTATACTCATTTTCACCATTCTACGAGAATTTGATACCCTATTTTGGTTACAAATTATATTTCTATACTCGTTTCCACTAATCTACGCGACTTTTTTCCCATATTTCGGTTATAATCACGCATCAACACTCTTTTTTACCAATCTACGCCCATTTTACCACTTTTTTACCACATTTCGGTTAGAATCACGCACCTACACTCGGTTTCACTAGTCTACGCCCGTTCTACACTATATTTTGAATAGAACAACCTAGCTATACTCGTTTCCACCATTCTACGTCCATTTTCACCATAGGTCATTTTGAATCACCCACAAAAACTCGTTTCACCATTCCACGTCTATTTTATGCCGTAATTCAATTATAATTACCGACCGAATACACATTTTTATTATTGTACGCACATTTTATCCTATATATCAGTTAGAATCCCTTACTGATACTCGTTTTCACTATTATACGAGCATTTTATACCTTATTTTGGTCACAAATTATATTTCTATACTCATTTTCGCTAATCTATGCCACTTTTTACCATATTTCGGTTAGAATCACGCATGTACACTCGATTTCACCAATCTACGCCTAAGTTACACCATATTTTGATTAGAACCACCCATCTATACTCGTTTTCACCATTCTACATCCATTTTACCATATTTTAGTTAGAATCACCCGTCAATACTCGTATTCACCACTCCACGTACTATACCATAATTCAATTATAATCACTCATCTAATACTCTTCTTTATCATTGTACGCGCATTTTATACCATATTTCAATTAGAATGACTCATTTATACTCGTTTTCACCGTTCTACGAGAATTTGATACCCTATTTCGATTACAAATTATATTTCTATACTCGTTTCCACGAATCTACGCAACTTTTTTATCGTATTTCGGTTATAATCACGCATCTACACTCTTTTTCACCAATCTACCCCCATTTTACACCATATTTCGATTTGAACCACCTATCTATACTCGTTTTCACCATTCTAAGCCTACCAAAAGCATATTTCGATTATAATCACCCACAAATACTCGTTTTCACCATTATAGGCCTATTTTATATCATATTTCAGTTATAATTACACATTTAATACTCGTTTGCATCTTTGTATGCTCATTCGGTACCATATTTCAAAAAGAACCACACATTTATACTCTTTTTCACCATTCTACGAGCATTTTAAACCTTACTTCGATTTGAAATTACATTTCTACACTCGTTTCCACAAATCTACGCCAGTTTTTAATCACGTTTCGGTTAAAATCACGCATCTACACTCGATTTTACCAATCTACCCCAATTCTACACCATATTTTGAATAGAACCACCAATCAATGCTCTCGTTTTCACCATTCTACATCCATTTTTACAATATATCAGTTACAATCACCCACCAAACTCGTTTCACCATTCCACGTCTACTATGTACCATAATTCAAAGCAAACTACCCGTTAATACTCATTTTAATCATTGTACTCGCATTTTATACCAAAATTCAAGTCGAATCACACATTTATTTCTAAATTACATTTTTATACTCGTTTCCACAAATCTACGCCACTTTTTTTTACCACATTTCGGTTGGAATCACGCATCTACACTCGGTTTCACTAGTCTACGCCCGTTCTACACCATATTTTGAATTGAACAACCTATCTATACTCGTTTCCACCATTCTACGTCCATTTTCATTATAGGTCGTTTAAAGTCACCCACAAAAACTCGTTTCACCATTCCACGCCTATTTTATGCCATAATTCAATTATAATTACCCTCCGAATACACATTTTATTATTGTACGCACATTTTATCCCATATTTCAGTTAGAATCCCTTACTGATACTCGTTTTCACAATTATACGAGCATTTTATACCTTATTTTGGTCACAAATTATATTTCTATACTCATTTTCGCTAATCTATGCCACTTTTTTTATCATATTTCGGTTAGAATCACGCTTATACACTCGATTTCACCAATCTACGCCTAATTTACACCATATTTTGATTAGAACCACCCATCTCTACTCGTTTTCACCATTCTACATCCATTTCACCATATTTTTCTTAGAATCACCCGTCAATACTCGTATTCACCACTCCACGCACTATACCATAATTCAATTATAATCACTCATCTAATACTCTTCTTCATCATTGTACGCGCATTTTATACCATATTTCAATTAGAATGACTCATTTATACTCGTTTTCACCATTCTACGAGAATTTGATACCCTATTTCGGTTACAAATTATATTTCTATACTCGTTTCCACCAATCTACGTAACTTTTTTGCCGTATTTCGGTTATAATCACGCATCTACACTCTTTTTCACCAATCTACCCCCATTTTACACCATATTTTGATTTGAACCACCTATCTATACTCGTTTACACCATTCTAAGCCTACCAAAAACATATTTCGATTATAATCACCCACAAATACTCGTTTTCACCATTATAGGCCTATTTTATATCGTATTTCAGTTATAATTACCTATCTAATACTCGTTTGCATCTTTGTATGCTCGTTCGGTACCATATTTCAAAAAGAACCACACATTTATACTCATTTTTTACCATTCTACGAGCATTTTAAACCTTACTTCGATTTGAAATTACTTTTCTACACTCGTTTCCACAAATCTATGCCAGTTTTTAATCACGTTTCGGTTAGAATCACACATCTACACTCGATTTTACCAATCTATTCCAATTCTACACTCGGTTGGAATCACGCATCTACACTCGGTTTCACTAGTCTACGTCCGTTCTACACCATATTTTGAATAGAACAACCTATCTATACTAGTTTTCACCATTCTACGTCCATTTTGACTATAGGTCGTTTAGAATCACCCACAAAAACTCGTTTCACCATTCCACGCCTATTTTATGCCATAATTCAATTATAATTACCTATCGAATACAAATTTTTATTATTGTACACGCATTTTATCCCATATATCAGTTAGAATCCCTTACTGACACTCGTTTTAACTATTTTACGAGCATTTTATACCTTATTTTGGTGACAAATTATATTTCTATACTCATTTTCGCTAATCTATTCCACTTTTTACCATATTTCGGTTAGAATCACGTATGTACACTCGATTTCACCAATATACGTCTAATTTACACCATATTTTGATTAGAACCACACATCTATACTCGTTTTCACCATTCTACATCCATTTCACCATATTTTGCTTAGAATCACCCGTCAATACTCGTATTCACCACTCCACGCACTATACCATAATTCAATTATAATCACTCATCTAATACTCTTCTTCATCATTGTACTCGCATTTTATACCATATTTCAATTAGAATGACTCATTTATACTCGTTTTCACCGTTCTACGAGAATTTGATACCCTATTTCGGTTACAAATTATATTTCTATACTCGTTTCCACTAATCTACGCAACTTTTTTGCCGTATTTCGGTTATAATCACGCATCTACACTCTTTTTCACCAATCTACCCCCATTTTACACCATATTTCGATTTGAACCACCTATCTGTACTCGTTTTCACCATTATAAGCCTAGCAAAAGCATATTTAATCATCCACAAATACTCGTTTTCACCATTCTACGCCTATTTTATTTCATATTTCAGTTATAATTATCCATCTAATACTCGTTTGTATCTTTTTATGCTCGTTCGGTACCATATTTCAAAAAGAACCACACATTTATACTCGTTTTTCACCATTCTACGAGCATTTTAAACCTTACTTCGATTTGAAATTACATTTCTACGCGCATTTCCACAAATCTATGCCAGTTTTTTAATCACGTTTCGGTTAGAATCACGCATCTACACTCGATTTTACCAATCTATCCCAATCCTACACCATATTTTGAATAGAACCACCCATCTATACTCTCGTTTTCACCATTCTATGTCTATTTTTATAATATATCAGTTACAATCACCCACCAAACTCGTTTCACCATTCCATGTCTACTTTGTACCATAATTCAATGCAAACTACCCGTTAATACTCATTTTCATCATTGTACTCGCATTTTATACCAAATTTCAACTAGAATCACACATTTATTTCTAAATTACATTTCTATACTCGTTTCCACAAATCTACACCACTTTTTTTTACCATATTTCGGTTGAAATCACGCATCTATAATCAGTTTCACTAGTCTACGCACATTCTACACTATATTTTGAATAGAACAACCTATCTATACTCGTTTCCACCATTCTACGTCCATTTTCACTATAGGTCGTTTAGAGTCACCCACAAAAACTCATTTTACCATTCCACGCCTATTTTATGCCATAATTCAATTATAATTACCCACCGAATACAGATTTTTATCATTCTACACACGTTTTATCCCATATTTCAGTTAGAATCCCTTATTGATACTCATTTTCACCATTATACGAGCATTTTATATCTTATTTTGGTTACAAATTATATTTCTATACTCGTTTTCGCTAATCTTTGCCACTTTTTTACCATATTTCGGTTAGAATCACGGATGTACACTCGGTTTCACCAATCTACGCCTAATTTACACCATATTTTGATTAGAACCACCCATCTATACTCGTTTTTACCATTCTACATCTATTTCACCATATCTTGCTTAGAATCACCCATCAATACTCTTATTCATCATTCCACGCACTATACCATAATTCAATTATAATCACTCATCTAATATTCTTCTTCATCATTGTACGCGCATTCTATACCATATTTCAATTAGAATAACCCATCTATACTCGTTTTCACCATTCTATGTCCATTTTTACAATATATTTGTTACGATCACCCACCAAACTCGTTTTCACCATTCCACTATACGAGCATTCTATACCTTATTTTGGTTATAAATTATATTGCTATACTCGTTTTCTCTAATCTATGCCACTTTTTTTACCATATTTCGGTTAGAATCATGCATGTAAACTCGGTTTCACCAATCTATGCCGAATTTACACCATATTTTGGTTAGAACCAGTCATCTATACTCGTTTTCACCATTCTACATCCATTTTCACCATACTTTGCTTAGAATCACCCATCAATACTCGTATTCACCATTCCACGCACAATACCATAATTCAATTATAATCACCCATCTGATACTCTTCTTCATAAGGTACAAAATGCTCGTATAGTGGTGAAAACGAGTATCAATAAGGGATTCTAACAGAAATATCGGATAAAATGCGCGTAGAATGATAAAAATGTGTATTCGGTGGGTAATTATAATTGAATTATGGCATAAAATAGGCGTAGAATGGTGAAACGAGTTTTTGTGAGTGATTCTAAACGACCTATAGTGAAAATGGACGTAGAATGGTGGAAACTAGTATAGATAGGTTGTTCTATTCAAAATATGGTGTAGAACGGGCGTAGACTAGTGAAACCGAGTGTAGATGCGTGATTCTAACCGAAATATGATTAAAAAAAAGTAGCATAGATTTGTGGAAACGGGTAGAGAAATGAAATTTAGAAATAAATGTGTGATTCTAGTTGAAATTTAGTATAAAATGCGAGTAAAATGATGAAAATGAGTATTAACGGGCAATTTGCATTGAATTATGGTACAAAGTAGGCGTGGAATGGTGAAAACGAGTTTGGTGGGTGATTGTAACTGATATATTGTAAAAATGGACGTAGAATGGTGAAAACGAGTATAGATGAGTTGATCTAATTGAAATATGGTATAGAATGTGCGTACAATGATAAAAAAGAGTATTAGATGGGTGATTATAATTGAATTATCGTATAGTGCGTGGAATGGTGAATACGAGTACTGATTGGTGATTCTAAGCAAAGTATGGTGAAAATGGATGTAGAATGGTGAAAACGAGTATAGATGGGTGGTTCTAACCAAAATATGGTGTAAATTCGGCTTAGATTGGTGAAACCGAGTGTACCTGCATGATTCTAACCGAAATATGGTAAAAAAAAGTGGCAGAGTTTAGCGAAAACGAGTATAGCAATATAATTTTAACCAAAATAAGCTATAGAATGCTCGTATAGTGGTGAAAACGAGTATCAATAAGGGATTCTAACTAAAATATGGGATAAAATGCACGTAGAATGATAAAAATGTGTATTCGGTGGGTAATTATAATTGAATTATTGAATAAAATAGGCGTTGAATGCTGAAACGAGTTTTTGTGAGTGATTCTAAATGACCTATAGTGAAAATGGACGTAGAATGGTGGAAACAAGTAAAGATAGGTTGTTCTATTCAAAATATGGTATAGAACGGGCGTAGACTAGTGAAACCGAGTGTAGATGCGTGATTCAAACCAAAATGTGGTAAAAAAAAGTGGCATAGCTTTGTGGAAGCGGATTTAGAAATGAAATTTAGAAATAAATGTGTGTTTCTAGTTGAAATTTGGTATAAAATTCGAGTACAATGATGAAAATGAGTATCAACGTGCAATTTGCATTGAATTATGGTTCAAAGTAGGCGTGGAATGGTGAAAACGAGTTTGGTCGGTGATTGTAACTGATATATTGTAAAAATGGACGTAGAATGGTGAAAACGAGTTTAGATGGGTTGTTCTAATTGAAATATCGTATAGATTGCGGGTACAATGATGAAGAAGAATATTAGATGGGTGATTATAATTGAATTATCGTATAGTGCGTGGAATGGTGAATACGAGTACTGATTGGTGATTCTAAACAAAGTATAGTGAAAATGGATGAAGAATGGTGAAAACGAGTATAGATGGGTGGTTCTAACCAAAATATGGTGTAAATTTGGCATATATTGGTGAAACCGAGTGTACATGCATGATTCTAACCGAAATATGGTAAAAAAAAGTGGCATAGATTAGCGGAAAACGAGTATAGCAATATAATTTGTAACCAAAATAAGGTATAGAATGCTCGTATAGTGGTGAAAACGAGTATCAATAAGGGATTCTAATTGAAAAATAGGATAAAATGCGTGTAGAATGATAAAAATGTGTATTCGATGGGTAATTATAATTGAATTATGCCATAAAATAGGCGTGGAATGGTGAAACAAGTTTTTGTGACTGATTCTAAACGACCTATAGTGAAAATGGACGTAGAATGGTGTAAAAGAGTATAGATAGGTTGTTCTATTTAAAATATGGTGTAGAACTGGCGTAGACTAGTGAAACCGAGTGTAGATGTGTGATTCTAACCGAAAAGTGGTAAAAAAAAGTGGCGTAGATTTGTGGAAGCGGGTATAAAAATATAATCTAGAAATAAATGTGTGATTCTAGTTGAATTTGGTACAAAATGCGAGTACAATGATGAAAATGAGTATTAACGGGCAATTTGCATTGAATTATGGTACAAAGTTGGCGTGGAATGGTGAAAACAAGTTTGGTGGGTGATTGTAAATGATATATAGTAAAAATGGTCGTAGAATGGTGAAAACGAGTATAGATGGGAGGTTCTATTCAAAATATGGCGTAGAATTGGGGTAGATTGGTAAAATCTAGTGTAGGTGCATGATTCTAACCGAAACGTGGTTAAAAAGTGGCGTAGATTTGTGGAAACGAGTATCGAAATGTAATTTCAAATTAAGGTTTTAAAATTCACGTAGAAAGGTGAAAACAAGTATAAATGTGTGGTTCTTGTTGAAATATGGTACCGAACGAGCAAACAAAGATGCAAACTAGTATTAGATGGGTACCTATAACTGAATTATGATATAAAATATGCCTAAAATGGTGAAAACGAGTATTTGTGGGTGATTATAACCGAAATATGCTTTTGGGCGGCTAAGAATGGTGAAAATGAGTATAGATAGGTGGTTCTAATCGAAATATGGTGTAAAGTGGGGGTAGATTGGTAAAAAAGAGTATAGATGCGCAATTATAACCGAAATATGGTAAAAACAATCGCGTAGATTTGTGGAAACGAGTATAGAAATATAATTTATAACCGAAATAAGGTAACAAATTCTCGTAGAACGGTGAAAATGAGTATAAATGAGTCATTCTAATTGAAATATGGTATAAAATGCGCGTATAATGATGAAGAAGAGTATTAGATGGGTGATTATAATTGAATTATGGTATAGTGCGTGGAATGGTGAATACGAGTACCGATGGATGATTCTAAGCAAAATATGGTAAAAATGGCTGTAGAATGGTGAAAACGAGTATAGATGGGTGGTTCTAACCAAAATATGGTGTAAATTCGGTGTAGATGGGTGAAACAGAGTGTACATGCGTGATTCTAACCAAAATATAGAAAAATAAAAGTAGCATAGATTAGCGAAAACGAGTATAGCAATATAATTTGTAACCAAAATAAGGTATAGAATGCTCGTATAGTGGTGAAAACGAGTATCAATAAGGGATTCTAACTAAAATATGGGATAAAATACGCGTAGAATGATAAAAATGTGAATTCGGTGGGTAATTATAATTGAATTATGTCATAAAATAGGCGTAAAATGGTAAAATGAGTTTTTGTGGGTGATTCTAAATGACCTATACTGAAAATGGACGTAGAATGGTGGAAACGAGTATAGATATGTTGTTCTATTCAAAATATGGTGTAGAACGGACGTAGACTAGTGAAATCGAGTGTAGATGCGTGATTCTAACCGAAATGTGGTAAAAAAAATTGGCATAGATTTATGGTACAAAGTAGGCGTAGAATGGTGAAAACGAGTTTGGTGGGTGATTGTAACTGATATATTGTAAAAATGGACGTAGAATGGTGAAAACGAGTATTGATGGGTTGTTCTAATTGAAATATGGTATAGAATGCACGTACAATGATAAAGAAGAGTATTAGTTGGGTGATTATAATTGAATTACGGTATAGTGCGTGGAATGGTGAATACGAGTACTGATTGTTGATTCTAAGCAAAGTATGGTGAAAATAGATGTAGGATGGTGAAAACGAGTATAGATGGGTGGTTCTAACCAAAATATGGTATAAATTCGGCATAGATTGGTGAAACCGAGTGTACCTGCGTGATTCTAACCGAAATATGGTAAAAAAAAGTGGCAGAGATTAGCGAAAACGAGTATAACAATATAATTTGTAACCAAAATAAGGTATAGAATGCTCGTATAGTGGTGAAAACGAGTATCAATAAGGGATTCTAATTGAAATATGGGATAAATTGCGTGTAGACTGATAAAAATGTATTTTCGGCTGGTAATTATAATTGAATTATGGCATAAAATAGGCGTGGAATGGTGAATAGAGTTTTTGTGGGTCATTCTAAACGACCTATAGTGAAAATGGACGTAGAATGGTGGGAAACGAGTATAGATAGGTAGTTCTATTCAAAATATGGTGTAGAACGGGCGTAGACTAGTGAAACCGAGTGGAGATGCGTGATTCTAACTGAAATATGGTAAAAATAGAGGCGTTGATTTGTGGAAGCGGGTATAGAAATGAAATTTAGAAGTAAATGTGTGATTCTAGTTGAAATTTGGTATAAAATGCGAGTACAATGATGAAAATGAGTATTAACGGGCAATTTGTATTGAATTATGGTACAAAGTAGGCGTGGAATGGTGAAAACGAGTTTAGTAGGTGATTGTGATTGATATATTGTAAAAATGGACGTAGAATGGTGAAATCGAGTATAGATGGGTGGTTCTAATTGAAATATGGTATAGAATGCGCGTACAATGATGAAGAAGAGTATTAGATGGGTGATTATAATTGAATTATGGTATAGTGCGTGGAATGTTGAATACGAGTACTGATTGGTGATTCTAAGCAAAGTATGGTGAAAATGGATGTAGAATGGATGAAATTCTTAAGGATAGTTGTTTGTATTCACCAATTTTCGCACTAATAGCTTCCTTCATAGCGGGATTAACTGCATTTTATATGTTTCGATTGTATTTATTAACCTTTGATTGATATTTGCGCGTTCAGTTTCAAGATTACAGTAGTACTAAAAATAGTTTCCTTTATTCAATATCTCCGTGGGGAAAAGAAGTACCTATGGTAGTCAATAAAAATTTCCTTAAAATTTCCTTTTATCAACAATGAATAATAGGGTCTTTTTTTTCAAAGGATACATATCAAATTAATGAAAATGTAAGAAATAGTATACGAGATTTTAGTACTCTAAGCGAAATATGGTGTAAATTCGGCAAATATTGGTGAAACCGAGTGTACGTGCGTGATTCTAACCGAAATATAGCAAAACAAGTGGCATAGATTAGCGAAAATGAGTATAGCAATATATTTTGTAACCAAAATAAGGTATAGAATGCTTGTATAGTGGTGAAAACGAGTATCTATAAGGGATTCTAACTGAAATATGGGATAAAATGCGCGTAGAATTGTAGGACCGTTGAGCACCTCTAGGGGGTGAATAGAGTGAGTGCGAGTGCAGCGAAAATAAGCACCAATTTTAAAATTATAAACAGATAACTATGGCAGTGAATAAGAGACAGTAAATAAATATAGCAAGAGATAGAGAGATCAAACTCAGTAACACAGCGATGTATACTGGTATCCCTCTGAGAGGACTAATCCAGTCTCGAGTACTCTTGCTCTATGTTAATCCACTAAGACACAAGCTAATTGAGAGCTTGCAGTCCCTTACAACACCGTGCTTGGTGACAAGTGCACGACCAACTTCACAACATCGTGCTTGGTGACGAGCGCACGACCGGCTCCACAACAGAGATAATTTCTGTACTTTGATCAACCTCTTTACAACTCTTGAGAACCAAAATTCTCTAGATCGAAATAGATATTACTAGCTTTTGGCTAAGAGAAGTGTAGGTGTGATATGAAAGGTTTTGATCGGACGAAAACACTTATTGAATAGAGAAGAGAAGATGAAGAATGAATGCGTGATTTGGAATGAAAATTCTCTTCTATTTATAGATATTTTCTAGGACCGAACTCGGGCAGAGTTCTGGCAGAGTTCTGATGCAAAGATTTTGCATAGGAACGTTGCATGCAGATTTGGAGGCAACAAATATTTGAATTTAAACAGACCGAACTCGGGCCGAACTCGGTTTGAGTTCTGTCTAGAAAAAATGTTAAACATTTGTAAAAAATTGTTGCAGAATGGAATAGAACTTTTTGGTTGATGGAATAAGGATAGGTGGGCTGTATAGAAAAGTGGACTAAGATTAACTAAAGCCAGTATTACCCAGTCGATCTTACAATTTATATCCTAGACTCAATAAAGATAAAATACATAATAAATTGTAAAATGACTCGGACTGGATTCCAACGAAAGTAAGCTTCAGACTGATGATTTACGTGCTTGATGATGCTGTAGTATGCTTGTTGATATTGACTTCACAAGTCCTGAAATGATTCGTAGCAGATCGTATATTTTGTGTACTGACTTAAGTTCATGTCGATTATTAAAATCGGGTGTGACCATGGAATGGGCCAACAAGAATGATAAAAATGTTTATTCGGTGGGGAATTATAATTGAATTATGGCATAAAATAGGCGTGGAATGGTAAAACGAGTTATTGTGAGTGGTTCTAAACGACCTATAGTGAAAATGGACGTAGAATGGTGGAAACGAGTATAGATAGGTTGTTCTATTCAAAATATGGTGTAGAACGGGCGTAGACTAGTGAAACCGAGTGTAGATGCGTGATTCTAACTGAAATGTGGTAAAAAAAAAGTGGCATAGACTTGTGGAAGCGGGTATAGAAATGAAATTTAGAAGTGAATGTGTGATTTTAGTTGAAATTTGGTATAAAATGCGAGTACAATGATAAAAATGAGTATTAACGGGCAATTTGCATTGAATTATAGTACAAAGTAGGCGTGGAATGGTGAAAACGAGTTTGGTGGGTGATTGTAACTGATATATTGTAAAAATGGACGTAGAATGGTGAAAACAAGTATAGATGGATTGTTCTAATTGAAATATGGTATAGAATGCGCGTACAATGATGAAGAAGAGTATTATATGGGTGATTATAATTGAATTATGGTATAGTGCGTGGAATGGTGAATACGAGTACTGATTGGTGATTCTAAGCAAAGCATGGTGAAAATGGATGTAGAATGGTGAAAACGAGTATAGATTGGTGGTTCTTACCAAAATATGCTTTAAATTCGGCATAGGTTGGTGAAACCGAGTGTACCTGCGTAATTCTAACTGAAATATGGTAAAAAAAAGTGGCATAGATTAGCGAAAACGAGTATAGCAATATAATTTGTAACCAAAATAAGGTATAGAATGCTCGTATAGCGGTGAAAACAAGTATCAATAAGGGATTCTAACTGAAATATGGGATAAAATACGCGTAGAATGATAAAAATGTATATTCGGCGGGTAATTATAATTGAATTATGGCATAAAATAGGCATAGAATGGTGAAAAGAGTTTTTATGAGTGATTCTAAATGACCTATAGTGAAAATGGACGTAGAATGGTGGAAACGAGTATAGATAGGTTGTTCTATTCAAAATATGGTGTAAAACAGGCGTAGACTAGTGAAACCGAGTGTAGGTGCGTGATTCTAACCAAAATATGGTAAAAAAAAGTGGCATAGATTTGTGGAAACGAGTATAGAAATATAATTTCAAATCGAAGTAAGGTTTAAAATGCCCGTAGAATGGTGAAAACGAGTATAAATGTGTGGTTCTTGTTGAAATATGGTAACGAATGAGCATACAAAGATGCAAAAGATTATTAGATGGGTAACTATAACTGAAATATATATAAAATAGGCCTAGAATGGTGAAAACAAGTATTTTGGGGTGATTATAACCGAAATATGCTTTGGTAGGCTAAGAATGGTGAAAACGAGTGTAAATAGGTGGTTCTAATCGAAATATGATGTAAAGTGGTGGTAGATTGGTGAAAAAGAGTGTAGATGCGTGATTATAACCGAAATATGGTAAAAAAATTGCGTAGATTTGTGGAAACGAGTATAGAAATATAATTTGTAACCGAAATAAGGTATCAAATTCTCGTAGAACGGTGAAAACGAGTATAACTGAGTCATTCTAATTGAAACATGGTATAAAATGCGCGTACAACGATTAATAAGAGTATAGATGGGTGATTATAATTGAATTATGGTATAGTGCGTGGAATGGTGAATACGAGTATTGATGGGTGATTCTAAGCAAAATAGGGTGAAAATGGATGTTGAATGGTGAAAACGAGTACAGATGGGTGGTTCTAATCAAAATATGGTGTGAATTAGACGTAGATTAGTGAAACCGGGTGTACATACGTGATTCTAACTAAAATGTTAAAAAAGTGGTATAGATTAGCGAAACGAGTACAAAAATATAATTTGTAAACAAAATAAGGTATAAAATGCTCGTATAATGGTGAAAACGAGCATCAATAAGGGATTCTAACTGAAATATGGGATAAAATGCGCGTAGAATGATAAAAATGTGTATTCGGTGGGTAATTATAATTGAATTATGGCATAAAATAGGCGTGGAATGGTGAAACGAGTCTTTGTGTGTGATTCTAAATGACCTATAGTGAAAATGGACGTAGAGTGGTGAAAACGAGTATAGATAGGTTGTTCTATTCAAAGTATTGGGTAGAACGGACGTAGACTAGTGAAACCGAGTGTATATGCGTGATTCTAACCAAAATGTGGTAAAAAAATGTGGCACAGATTTGTGGACATGTGTATATAAATGTAATCTAGAAATAAATGTGTGATTCTAGTTGAAATTTGGTATAAAATGCGAGTACAATGATGAAAATAAGTATTAACGAGCGATTTGCATTAAATTATGGTACAAAGTAGGCGTGGAATGGTGAAAACAAGTTTGGTGGGTCATTGTAACTGATATATTGTAAAAATAGACGTAGAATGGTAAAAACGAGAATAGATGGGTGGTTGTATTCGAAATATTGCAGAATTGGGCTAGATTGGTAAAATCGAGTGTAGATGCGTTATTCTAACCGAAACATGATTAAAAATTGGCGTAGATTTGTGGAAACGAGTATAGAAATGTAATTTCAAATCGAAGTAAGGTTTAAAATGCTCGTAGAATGGTGGAAACGAGTATAAAATGCTCGTAGATTTGTGGAAACAAGTATGGAACGAGTATAAAGTGGGGGTAGATTGGTGAAAAAGAGTGTAGATGCGTGATTATAATCGAAATATGGTAAAAAATCACGTAGATTTGTGAAAACGAGTATAGACATAAAATTTGTAACCATAAAAGGTATCAAATTCTCGTAGAACGGTGAAAACGAGTATAAATGAGTCATTCTAATTGAAATACGGTATAAAATGAGCGTACAATGATAAAGAAGAGTATTAGATGGGTGATTATAATTGAATTATGGTATAATGCGTGGAATGATGAATAGGAGTATTGATGGGTGATTCTAAGCAAACTACGGTGAAAATGGTTGTAGAATGGTAAAAAGGAGTATAGATAGGTGGTTCTAATCAAAATATGGTGTAAATCAGGCGTAGATTGGTGAAACCGAGTGTACATGCGTGATTCTAACCGAAATATGGTAAAAAAGGGGCATAGATTAGCGAAAACGAGTATAGAAATATAATTTGTAACCGAAATAAGGTATAAAATACTCGTATAATGGTGAAAAAGAACACCAATAAGGGATTCTAACTGAAATATGGGATAAAATGCGCGTCGAATGATAAAAATGTGCATTCAGTAGGTAATTATAATTGAATTATGGCATAAAATTGCCGTGGAATGGTGAAACGAGTTTCTGTGGGTGATTTAAACGACCTATAGTGAAAAAGGATGTAGAATGGTGAAAACGAGTATAGATAGGTTGTTCTATTCAAAATATGGTGTAGAACGGGCGTAGACTAGTGAAACCGAGTGTAGATGTGTGATTCTAACCAAAATGTGATAAAAAAAAGTGGCGTAGATTTGTGGAAACGAGTATAGGAATGTAATTTAGAAATAAATGTGTGATTCTAGTTGAAATCTGGTATAAAATACGGGTACAATGATGAAAATGAGTATTAACGGCCAATTTGCATTCAATTATGGTACAAAGTAGGCGTTGAATGGTGAAAACGAGTTTGGTGGGTGATTGTAACTGATATATTGTAAAAATGGACGTAGAATGGTAAAAACGAGTATAGATGGGTGATTCTATTCGAAATATGGCGTAGAATTGGGGTAGATTAGTAAAATCAAGTGTAGATGCGTGATTCTAACCGAAACGTGGTTAAAAAGTGGCATAGATTTGTGGAAACGAGTATAAAAATGTAATTTCAAATCGAAGTAAGGTTTAAAATGCTCGTAGAATTGTGAGAACGAGTATAAATGTGTGGTTCTTGTTGAAATGTGGTATCGAACGAGCATACAAAGATGCAAACGAGTATTAGATGGGTAACTATAACTGAAATATGATATAAAATAGGCCTAGAATGGTGAAAACGAGTATGTGTGGGTGATTATAACCGAAATATGCTTTTGGTAGGCTAAGAATGGTGAAAACGAGTATAGACAGGTGGTTCTAATCGAAATATGGTGTGAAGTGGGGGTAGATTGGTGAAAAAGAGTGTAGATGCATGATTATAACAGAAATATGGTAAAAAAATCGGTAGATTTGTGGAAACGAGTATAAAAATATAATTTGCAACCGCAAAAGGTATTAAATTCTCGTAGAACGGTGAAAACGAGTATAAATGAGTCATTCTAATTGAAATATGGTATAAAATGCGCGTACAATGATGAAGAAGAGTATTAGATGGGTGATTATAATTGAATTATGGTATAGTGCGTGGAATGGTGAATACGAGTATTGATGGGTGATTCTAAGCAAACTATGGTGAAAATGGATGTCGAGTGATGAAAACGGGTATAGATGGGTGGTTCTAATCAAAATCTGGTGTAAATTAGGCCTAGATTGGTAAAATCGAGTGTACATGCGTGATTTTATCTGAAATATGGTAAAAAAAGTGGCATATATTTGCGAAAACGAGTATAGAAATAAAATTTGTAACCAAAATAAGGTATAAAATGCTCGTATAATTGTGAAAACGGGCACCAATAAGGGATTCTAACTAAAATATGGGATAAAATGCGCGTAGAACAACAAAATTGTGTATTTGGTGGGTAATTATAATTGAATTCTGGCATAAAATAGGCGTGGAATGGTGAAACGAGTTTTTGTGGGTGATTCTAAACGACCTATAGTGAAAATGGACATAGAATGTTGAAAACGAGTATAGATAGGTTGTTCTATTCAAAATATGGTGTAGAACGGGCGTAGACTAGTAAAACTGAGTATAGATACGTGATTCTAACCGAAATGTGGTAAAAAAAAGTTGTGCAGATTTGTGTAAACGAGTATAGAAATGCAATCTCGAAATAAATGCGTGATTCTAGTTGAAATTTGGTATAAAATGCGAGTACAATAATAAAAATGAGTATTAACGGTCAATTTACATTGAATTATGGGACAAAGTAGGCGTGGAATAGTGAAAACGAGTTTGGCAGGTGATTGTAAATGATATATTATAAAAATGGACGTAGAATGGTGAAAACGAGAATAGATTGGTGATTCTATTCGAAATATGGCATAGAATTGGGGTAGATTAGTAAAATCGGGTGTAGATGCGTGATTCTAACCGAAACGTGGTTAAAAAGTGGCATAGATTTGTGGAAACGAGTATAAACGAGTAATTTCAAATCGAAGTAAGGTTTAAAATGCTCATAGAATGGTGAGAACGAGTATACATGTGTGGTTCTTGTTGAAATATGGTACAAAACGAGCATACAAAGATGCAAATGATTATTAGATGGATAACTATAACTGAAATATGATATAAAATAGGCCTAGAATGGTGAAAATGAGTATTTGTGGGTGATTATAACCAAAATATGCTTTTGATAGGCTAAGAATGGTGAAAACGAGTATAGATAGGTGGTTCCAATCGAAATATGGTGTCAAGTGGTGGTAGATTGGTGAAAAAGAGTGTAGATGCGCGATTATAACCGAAATATGGTAAAAAAAATTGCGTAGATTTGTAGAAACGAGTATAGAAATATAATTTGTAACCGAAAAAGGTATCAAATTCTCGTAGAACGGTAAAAACGAGTATAAATGAGTCATTGTAATTGAAATAGGGTATAAAATGCGCGTACAATGATGAAGAAGAGTGTTAGATGGGTGATTATAATTGAATTATGGTATAGTACGTGGAATAGGGAATACGAGTATTGATGGGTGATTCTAAGAAAACTATGGTGAAAATGGATGTAGAATGGTGAAAACGAATATAAATGTGTGGTTATAATCAAAATATGGTGTAAATTAGGCGTAGATTCGTGAAACCGAGTGTACATGCGTGATTCTAACCGAAATATGGTAAAAAAAAAGTGGCATACATTAGCGAAAACGAGTATAGAAAAATAATTTGTAACCAAAATAAGGTATAAAATGCTCGTATAATGGTGAAAACGAGCATCAATAAGAGATTCTAACTGAATATGGGATATAATGCGCGTAGAATGATAAAAATGTTTATTCGGTGGGTAATTATAATTGAATTATGGCATAAAATAGTTGTGGAATGGTGAAACGAGTTTTTGTGGGTGATTCTAAACGACCTATAGTGAAATGGATGTAGAATGGTGAAAACGAGTACATATAGGTTGTTCTATTCAAAATATTGTGTAGAACGGGCGTAGACTTGTGAAACCGAGTGTAGATGCGTGATTCTAACTCAAATGTGGTAAAAGAAAAGTGGCGTAGATTGGTGGAAACGAGTATAAAAATATAATTTAGAAATAAATGTGTGATTCTAGTTGAAATCTGGTATAAAATACGAGTACAATTATGAAATTGAGTATTAAGGGCCAATTATGGTACAAAGTAGGCGTGGAATGGTGAAAATGAGTTTGGTGGATGATTATAACTGATATATTATAAAAATGGACGTAGAATGGTGAAAACGAGTATATATGGGTGGTTCTATTCGAAATATGGTATAGAATTAGGGTAGATTGGTAAAATCGAATGTAGATGCGTGATTCTAACCGAAACGTGGTTAAAAAGTGGCATAGATTTGTGGAAACGAGTATAGAAATGTAATTTCAAATCGAAATAAGGTTTAAAATGCTAGTATAATGGTTAAAACGAGCATCAATAAGGGATTCTAACTGAAATATGGTATAAAATGCGCGTACAATAATAAAAAAGAGCATTAAATGGGTGAGATAATTTAATTATGGTATAGGGCGTGGAATGGTGAATACGAGTATTAATGGGTGATTCTAAGCAAACTATGGTAAATACGTGATTACAACCGAAATATGGTGATTACGAGTATTAAGCAAATCTATGCCACTTTTGTGGAAACGAGTATAGAAATGTAATTTCAAATCGAAGTAACTTTAAAATGCTCGTTGAATGGTAAAAACGATTATAAATGTGTGGTTCTTGTTGAAATATGGCACCGAACTAGCATACAAAGATTCAAACGAGTATTAGATGGGTAACTTTAACTGAAATATGATATAAAATAGGCCTAGAATGGTGAAAACGAGTATTTGTGGGTGATTGTAACCGAAATATGCTTTTGATAGGCTAAGAATAGTGAAAACGAGTATAGATAGGTGGTTCTAATCGAAATATGGTGTGAAGTTGGGGTAGATTGGTGAAAAGAGTGTAGATGCGTGATTACAACCGAAATATGGTAAAACTAATCACGTAGATTTGTGGAAACGAGTATAGAAATATAATTAGTAACCGAAAAAGGTATCAAATTCTCGAAGAATGCTGAAAACGAGTATAAATGAGTCATTCTAATTGAAATATGGTATAAAATGCGCGTACAATGACGAAGAAGAGTATTAGATGGATGATTATAATTGAATTATGGTATAGTGTGTGGAATGGTGAATACGAGTATTGATGGGTGATTCTAAGCAAACTATGGTGAAAATGGATGTAGAATGGTGAAAATGAGTATAGATGGGTGATTCTAATCAAAAAATGGTGTAAACTAGGCGTAGATTGGTGAAACCGAGTGTACATGCGTGATTCTAACTGAAATATGGTAAAAAAAAAGTGGCATAGATTAGCGAATACGAGTATATAAATATAATTTGTAACCAAAATAAGGTATAAAATGCTCGTAATGGTGAAAATGAGCATCAATAAGGGATTCTAACTGAAATATGGGATAAAATGTGCGTAGAATGATAAAAATGTACATTCAATGGGTAATTATAATTGAATTATGGCATAAAATAGTCGTAGAATGGTGAAACGAGTTTTTGTGGGTGATTCTAAATGACCTATAGTGAAAATGGACGTAGAATGGTGAAAACGAGTATAGATAGTTTGCTCTATTCAAAATATGGTGTAGAATGGACGTAGACTAGTAAAATCGAGTGTAGATGCGTGATTCTAACCGAAATTTGGTAAAAAAAAAAGTGGCGTAGATTTGTGGAAACGAGTATAGAAATATAATTTAGAAATAACTGTGTGATTCTAGTTGAAATTTGGTATAAATACGAGTACAATGATGAAAATAAGTATTAACGGCCAATTTGAATTCAATTATGGTATAAAGTTGGCGTGCAATGGTGAAAAACGAGTTTGGTGGGTGATTGTAACTGATATATTGTAAAAATGGACGTAGAATGGTGAAAACGAGTATAGATGGGTGGTTCTATTCGAAATATGGTGTAGAATTGGGGTAGATTGGTAAAATCGAATTAGATGCGTGATTCTAACCGAAACGTGGTTAAAAAGTGGCACAGATTTGTGGAAACGAGTATAGAAATGTAATTTCAAATCGAAGTAAGGTTTAAAATGCTCGTAGAATGGTAAAAACGAGTATAAATGTGTGGTTCTTGTTGAAATATGGTACCGAATAGTGAAAATGGGCGTAGAAAGGTGAAAACGAGTATAAATAGGTTGTTATATTCGAAATATGGTAGAGAACGAGCGTAGACTGGTGAAATCGAGTGTAGATGCATGATTCTAACCGAAATGTGGTAAAATAAGTGGCGTAGATTTGTGGAAACGATTATAGAAATGTAATTTAGAAATAAATGTGTGATTCTAGTTGAAATTTGGTATAAAATACGAGTACAACGATGAAAATGAGTATTAACGGGCAATTTGTATTCAATTATGGTACAAAGTAGGCGTGGAATGGTGAAACGAGTTTGGTGGGTGATTGTAACTGATATATTGTAAAAATGGACGTAGAATGGTGAAAACGAGAATATATGGGTGGTTCTATTCGAAATATGGTGTAGAATTGGGGTAGATAGGTAAAATCGAATGTAGATGTGTGATTCTAACCGAAACGTGGTTAAAAGTGGCATAGATTTGTGGAAACGAGTATAGAAATGTTATTTCAAATCGAAGTAGGGTTTAAAATGCTCATAAAATGGTAAAAACGAGTATTAATGTGTGGTTCTTGTTGAAATATGGTACCGAATAGGGAAAATGGGCGTTGAAAGGTGAAAACGAGTATAGATAGGTTGTTATATTCAAAATATGGTGGAGAACGAGCGTAGACTAGTGAAATCGAGTGTAGATGCGTAATTCTAACCGAAATTTGGTAAAAAAAAAGTGGCGTAGATTTGTGAAAACGAGTATAGAAATGTAATTTAGAAATAAATGTGTGATTTTTGTTAAAATTTGGTATAAAATACGAGTACAACGATGAAAATGACATTAACGGGCAATTTGAATTCAATTATGGTACAAAGTAGGCGTGGAATGGTGAAACGAGTTTGGTGGGTGATTGTAACCGATATATTTTAAAAATGGACGTAGAATGGTGAAAACGAGTATAGATGGGTGGTTCTATTCGTAATTTGGTGTAGAATTGGGGTAGATTGGTAAAATCGAATGTAGATGCGTGATTCTAACCGAAATGTGGTTAAAAAGTGGCGTAGATTTGTGGAAACGAGTATAGAAATGTAATTTCAAATCGAAGTAAGTTTAAAATGCTCGTTGAATGGTAAAAACGATTATAAATGTGTGGTTCTTGTTGAAATATGGCACCGAACTAGCATACAAAGATTCAAACGAGTATTAGATGGGTAACTTTAACTGAAATATGATATAAAATAGGCCTAGAATGGTGAAAACGAGTATTTGTGGGTGATTGTAACCGAAATATGCTTTTGATAGGCTAAGAATGGTGAAAACGAGTATAGATAGGTGGTTCTAATCGAAATATGGTGTGAAGTGGGGGTAGATTGGTGAAAAGAGTGTAGATGCGTGATTACAACCGAAATATGGTAAAACCAATCGCGTAGATTTGTGGAAACGAGTATAGAAAATAATTAGTAACCGAAAAAGGTATCAAATTCTCGAAGAATGCTGAAAACGAGTATAAATGAGTCATTCTAATTGAGATATGGTATAAAATGCGCGTACAATGACGAAGAAGAGTATTAGATGGGTGATTA
This sequence comes from Iris pallida, assembly GCA_029216955.1. Taxonomy (NCBI): domain Eukaryota; kingdom Viridiplantae; phylum Streptophyta; class Magnoliopsida; order Asparagales; family Iridaceae; genus Iris; species Iris pallida. The sequence goes on from JANAVB010035341.1 coordinate 234,538, forward strand.
TAATTGAATTATGGTATAGTACGTAGAATGGTGAATACGAGTATTGATGGGTGATTCTAAGCAAACTATGGTGAAAATGGATGTAGAATGGTAAAAATGAGTATAGATGGGTGATTCTAATCAAAATATGGTGTAAACTAGGCGTAGATTGGTGAAACCGAGTGTACATGCATGATTCTAACTGAAATATGGTCAAAAAAAGTGGCATAGATTAGCGAATACGAGTATATAAATATAATTTGTAACCAAAATAAGGTATAAAATGCTCGTAATGGTGAAAACGAGCATCAATAAGGGATTCTAACTGAAATATGGGATAAAATGTGCGTAGAATGATAAAAATGTATATTCAATGGGTAATTATAATTGAATTATGGCATAAAATAGTCGTGGAATGGTGAAACGAGTTTTTGTGGGTGATTCTAAACGACCTATAGGAAAAATGGACGTAGAAAGGTGAAAACGAGTATAGATAGGTTGCTTTATTCAAAATATGGTGTAGAACGGTCGTAGACTAGTGAAACCGAGTGTAGAAGCGTGATTCTGACCGAAATTTGGTAAAAAAAAAGTGGCGTAGATTTGTGGAAACGAGTATAGAAATATAATTTAGAAATAAATGTGTGATTCTAGTTGAAATTTGATATAAATACGAGTACAATGATGAAAATAAGTATTAACGGCCAATTTGAATTCAATTATGGTATAAAGTTGGCGTACAATGGTAAAAACGAGTTTGGTGGGTGATTGTAACTGATATATTGTAAAAATGGACGTAGAATGGTGAAAACGAGTATAGATGGGTGGTTCTATTCGAAATATGGTGTAGAATTGGGGTAGATTGGTAAAATCGAATTAGATGCGTGATTATAACCGAAACGTGGTTAAAAAGTGGCACAGATTTGTGGAAACGAGTATAGAAATGTAATTTCAAATCAAAGTAAGGTTTAAAATGCTCGTAGAATGGTAAAAACGAGTATAAATGTGTGGTTCTTGTTGAAATATGGTACCGAATAGTGAAAATGGGCGTAGAAAGGTGAAAACGAGTATAGATAGGTTGTTATATTCGAAATATGGTGGAGAACGAGCGTAGACTGGTGAAATCGAGTGTAGATGCGTGATTCTAACCGAAATGTGGTAAAAATAGTGGCGTAGATTTGTGGAAACGATTATAGAAATGTAATTTAGAAATAAATGTGTGATTCTAGTTGAAATTTGGTATAAAATACGAGTACAACGATGAAAATGAGTATTAACGGGCAATTTGTATTCAATTATGGTACAAAGTAGGCGTGGAATGGTGAAACGAGTTTGGTGGGTGATTGTAACTGATATATTGTAAAAATGGACGTAGAATGGTGAAAACGAGAATATATGGGTGGTTCTATTCGAAATATGGTGTAGAATTGGGGGTAGATTGGTAAAATCGAATGTAGATGTGTGATTCTAACCGAAACGTGGTTAAAAGTGGCATAGTTTTGTGGAAACGAGTATGGAAATGTAATTTCAAATCGAAGTAAGGTTTAAAATGCTCGTAAAATGGTAAAAATGAGTATAAATGTGTGGTTCTTGTTGAAATATGGTACCAAATAGTGAAAATGGGCGTTGAAAGGTGAAAACGAGTATAGATAGGTTGTTATATTCAAAATATGGTGGAGAACGAGCGTAGACTAGTGAAATCGAGTGTAGATGCGTGATTCTAACCGAAATGTGGTAAAAAAAAAGTGGCATAGATTTGTGAAAACGTGTATAGAAATGTAATTTAGAAATAAATGTGTGATTCTAGTTGAAATTTGGTAGAAAATACGAGTACAATGATGAAAATGAGTATTAATGGGCAATTTGCATTCAATTGGGGTACAAAGTTGGCATGGAATGGTGAAAACGAGTTTGGTGGGTGATTGTAACTGATATATTGTAAAAATGGACATAAAATGGTGAAAACGAGTATAGATGGGTGGTTCTATTCGTAATATGGTGTAGAATTGGGGTAGGTTGGTAAAATCAAATATAGATGCGTGATTCTAACCGAAACGTGGTTAAAAAATGGCATAGATTTGTGGAAAAGAGTATAGAAATGTAATTTCAAATCGAAGTAAGATTCAAACGAGTATTAGATGGGTAACTTTAACTGAAATATGATATAAAATAGGCCTAGAATGGTGAAAACGAGTATTTGTGGGTGATTGTAACCGAAATATGCTTTTGATAGGCTAAGAATGGTGAAAACGAGTATAGATAGGTGGTTCTAATCGAAATATGGTGTGAAGTGGGGGTAGATTGGTGAAAAGAGTGTGGATGCGTGATTACAACCGAAATATGGTAAAACCAATCGCGTAGATTTGTGGAAACGAGTATAGAAATATAATTAGTAACAGAAAAAGGTATCAAATTCTCGAAGAATGCTGAAAACGAGTATAAATGAGTCATTCTAATTGAAATATGGTATAAAATGCGCGTACAATGACGAAGAAGAGTATTAGATGGGTGATTATAATTGAATTATGGTATAGTACGTGGAATGGTGAATACGAGTATTGATGGGTGATTCTAAGCAAACTATGGTGAAAATGGATGTAGAATGGTTAAAATGAGTATAGATGGGTGATTCTAATCAAATATGGTGTAAACTAGACGTAGATTGGTAAAACCGAGTGTACATGCGTGATTCTAACTGAAATATGGTAAAAAAAAGTGGCATAGATTAGCGAATACGAGTATATAAATATAATTTGTAACCAAAATAAGGTATAAAATGCTCGTAATGGTGAAAACGAGCATCAATAAGGGATTCTAACTGAAATATGGGATAAAATGTGCGTAGAATGATAAAAATGTACATTCAATGGATAATTATAATTGAATTATGGCATAAAATAGTCGGAGAATGGTGAAACGAGTTTTTGTGGGTGATTCTAAACGACCTATAGGGAAAATGGACGTAGAATGGTGAAAACGAGTATAGATAGTTTGCTCTATTCAAAATATGGTGTAGAACGGGCGTAGACTAGTAAAATCGAGTGTAGATGCGTGATTCTAACCAAAATTTGGTAAAAAAAGTGGTGTAGATTTGTGGAAACGAGTATAGAAATATAATTTAGAAATAAATGTGTGATTCTAGTTGAAATTTGGTATAAATACGAGTACAATGATGAAAATAAGTATTAACAGCCAATTTGAATTCAATTATGGTATAAAGTTGGCGTGCAATGGTGAAAACGAGTTTGGTGGGTGATTGTAACTGATATATTATAAAAATGGACGTAGAATGGTGAAAACGAGTATAGATGGGTGGTTCTATTCGAAATATGGTATAGAATTGGGGTAGATTGGTAAAATCGAATTAGATGCGTGATTCTAACCGAAACGTGGTAAAAAAGTGGCACAGATTTATGGAAACGAGTATAGAAATGTAATTTCAAATCAAAGTAAGGTTTAAAATGCTCGTAGAATGGTAAAAACGAGTATAAATGTGTGGTTCTTGTTGAAATATGGTACCGAATAGTGAAAATAGGCGTAGAAAGGTGAAAACGAGTATAGATAGGTTGTTATATTCAAAATATGGTGGAGAACGAGCGTAGACTGGTGAAATCGAGTGTAGACGCGTGATTCTAACCGAAATGTGGTAAAAAATAGTGGCGTAGATTTGTGGAAACGATTATAGAAATGTAATTTAGAAATAAATGTGTGATTCTAGTTGAAATTTGGTATAAAATACGAGTACAACGATGAAAATGAGTATTAACGGGCAATTTGTATTCAATTATGGTACAAAGTAGGCATGGAATGGTGAAACGAGTTTGGTGGGTGATTGTAACTGATATATTGTAAAAATGGACGTAGAATGGTGAAAACGAGAATATATGGGTGGTTCTATTCGAAATATGGTGTAGAATTGGGGTAGATTGGTAAAATCGAATGTAGATGTGTGATTCTAACCGAAACGTGGTTAAAAGTGGCATAGATTTGTGGAAACGAGTATGGAAATGTAATTTCAAATCGAAGTAAGGTTTAAAATGCTCGTAAAATGGTAAAAATGAGTATAAATGTGTGGTTCTTGTTGAAATATGGTACCGAATAGTGAAAATGGGCGTTGAAAGGTGAAAACGAGTATAGATAGGTTGTTATATTCAAAATATGGTGGAGAACGAGCGTAGACTAGTGAAATCGAGTGTAGATACGTGATTCTAACCGAAATGTGGTAAAAAAAAAGTGGCATAGATTTGTGAAAACGTGTATAGAAATGTAATTTAGAAATAAATGTGTGATTCTAGTTGAAATTTGGTAGAAAATACGAGTACAATGATAAAAATGAGTATTAATGGGCAATTTGCATTCAATTAGGGTACAAAGTTGGCGTAGAATGGTGAAAACGAGTTTGGTGGGTGATTGTAACTGATATATTGTAAAAATGGACATAAAATGGTGAAAACGAGTATAGATGGGTGGTTCTATTCGTAATATGGTGTAGAATTGGGGTAGATTGGTAAAATCAAATATAGATGCGTGATTCTAACCGAAACGTAGTTAAAAAATGGCGTAGATTTGTGGAAACGAGTATAGAAATGTAATTTCAAATCGAAGTAAGATTCAAACGAGTATTAGATGGGTAACTTTAACTGAAATATGATATAAAATAGGCCTAGAATGGTGAAAACGAGTATTTGTGGGTGATTGTAACCGAAATATGCTTTTGATAGGCTAAGAATGGTGAAAACGAGTATAGATAGGTGGTTCTAATCGAAATATGGTGTGAAGTGGGGGTAGATTGGTGAAAAGAGTGTGGATGCGTGATTACAACCGAAATATGGTAAAACCAATCGTGTAGATTTGTGGAAACGAGTATAGAAATATAATTAGTAACCGAAAAAGGTATCAAATTCTCGAAGAATGCTGAAAACGAGTATAAATGAGTCATTCTAATTGAAATATGGTATAAAATGCGCGTACAATGACGAAGAAGAGTATTAGATGGGTGATTATAATTGAATTATGGTATAGTGCGTGGAATGGTGAATACGAGTATTGATGGGTGATTCTAAGCAAACTATGGTGAAAATGGATGTAGAATGGTTAAAATGAGTATAGATGGGTGATTCTAATCAAAATATGGTATAAACTAGACGTAGATTGGTAAAACCGAGTGTACATGCGTGATTCTAACTGAAATATGGTAAAAAAAGTGGCATAGATTAGCGAATACGAGTATATAAATATAATTTGTAACCAAAATAAGGTATAAAATGCTCGTAATTGTGAAAACGAGCATCAATAAGGGATTCTAACTGAAATATGGGATAAAATGTGCGTAGAATGATAAAAATGTACATTCAATGGGTAATTATAATTGAATTATGGCATAAAATAGTCGTGGAATGGTGAAACGAGTTTTTGTGGGTAATTCTAAACGACCTATAGGGAAATGGACGTAGAATGGTGAAAACGAGTATAGATAGGTTGCTCTATTCAAAATATGGTGTAGAACGGGCGTAGACTAGTGAAACCGAGTGTAGATGCGTGATTCTTACCGAAATTTGGTAAAAAAAAGTGGCGTAGATTTGTGGAAAGGAGTATAGAAATATAATTTAGAAATATATTTGTGATTCTAGTTGAAATTTGGTATAAATACGAGTATAATGATGAAAATAAGTATTAATGGCCAATTTGAATTCAATTATGATATAAAGTTGGCGTGCAATGGTGAAAACGAGTTTGGTGGGTGATTGTAACAGATATATTGTAAAAATGGACATAGAATGGTGAAAACGAGTATAGATGGGTGGTTCTATTCGAAATATGGTGTAGAATTGGGGTAGATTGGTAAAATCGAATGTAGATGCGTGATTCTAACCGAAACGTGGTTTAAAACTGGCATAGATTTGTGGAAACGAGTATAGAAATGTAATTTCAAATCGAAGTAAGGTTTAAAATGCTCGTAGAATGGTAAAAACGAGTATAAATGTGTGGTTCTTGTTGAAATATGGCACCGAATCATGGAAATAGACATAGAAAGGTGAAAACGAGTATAGATAGGTTGTTATATTCAAAATATGGTGGAGAACGAGCGTAGACTAGTGAAACCGAGTGTAGATGCGTGATTCTAACCGAAATGTGGTAAAAAAAGTGGCGTAGATTTGTGGAAACGAGTATAGAAATGTAATTTAGAAATAAATGTGTGATTCTAGTTGAAATTTGGTAGAAAATACCAATACAATGATGAAAATGAGTATTAACGGGCAATTTGCATTCAATTATGGTACAAAGTAGGCGTGGAATGGTGAAAACGAGTTTGGTGGATGATTGTAACTGATATATTGTAAAAATGGACGTAGAATGGTGAAAACGAGTATAGATTGGTGGTTCTATTCATAATATGGTGTAGAATTGGGGTAGATTGGTAAAATCAAATATAGATGCATGATTCTAACCGAAACGTGGTTAAAAAATGGCGTAGATTTGTGGAAACGAGTATAGAAATTTAATTTCAAATCGAAGTAAGGTTTAAAATGCTCGTAGAATGGTAAAAACGAGTATAAATGTGTGGTTCTTGTTGAAATATGGTACCGAATAGTGAAAATGGGCGTAGAAAGGTGAAAACGAGTATAGATAGGTTGTTATATTCGAAATATGGTGGAGAACGAGCGTAGACTGGTGAAATCGAGTGTAGATGCGTGATTCTAACCGAAATGTGGTAAAAATAGTGGCGTAGATTTGTGGAAACGATTATAGAAATGTAATTTAGAAATAAATGTGTGATTCTAGTTGAAATTTGGTATAAAATACGAGTACAACGATGAAAATGAGTATTAACGGGCAATTTGTATTCAATTATGGTACAAAGTAGGCGTGGAATGGTGAAACGAGTTTGGTGGGTGATTGTAACTGATATATTGTAAAAATGGACGTAGAATGGTGAAAACGAGAATATATGGGTGGTTCTATTCGAAATATGGTGTAGAATTGGGGTAGATTGGTAAAATCGAATGTAGATGCGTGATTCTAACCGAAACGTGGTTAAAAGTGGCATAGATTTGTGGAAACGAGTATGGAAATGTAATTTCAAATCGAAGTAAGGTTTAAAATGCTCGTAAAATGGTAAAAATGAGTATAAATGTGTGGTTCTTGTTGAAATATGGTACCAAATAGTGAAAATGGGCGTTGAAAGGTGAAAACGAGTATAGATAGGTTGTTATATTCAAAATATGGTGGAGAACGAGCGTAGACTAGTGAAATCGAGTGTAAATGCGTGATTCTAACCGAAATATGGTAAAAAAAAGTGGCATAGATTTGTGAAAACGTGTATAGAAATGTAATTTAGAAATAAATGTGTGATTCTAGTTGAAATTTGGTAGAAAATACGAGTACAATGATGAAAATGAGTATTAAAGGGCAATTTGCATTCAATTAGGGTACAAAGTTGGCGTGGAATGGTGAAAACGAGTTTGGTGGGTGATTGCAATTGATATATTGTAAAAATGGACGTAGAATGGTAAAAACGAGTATATATGGGTGGTTCTATTCGAAATATGGTGTAGAATTGGGGTAGATTGGTAAAATCAAATATAGATGCGTGATTCTAACCGAAACGTGGTTAAAAAATGGCGTAGATTTGTGGAAACGAGTATAGAAATGTAATTTCAAATCGAAGTAAGGTTTAAAATGCTCGTAGAATGGTAAAAACGAGTATAAATGTGTGGTTCTTGTTGAAATATGGTACCGAATAGTGAAAATGGGCGTAGAAAGGTGAAAACGAGTATAGATAGGTTGTTATATTCAAAATATGGTGGAGAACGAGTGTCGACTGGTGAAATCGAGTGTAGATGCGTGATTCTAACCGAAATGTGGTAAGAAATAGTGGCGTAGATTTGTGGAAACGATTATAGAAATGTAATTTAGAAATAAATGTGTGATTCTAATTGAAATTTGGTATAAAATACGAGTACAACGATGAAAATGAGTATTAACGGGCAATTTGTATTCAATTATGGTACAAAGTAGGCGTGGAATGGTGAAACGAGTTTGGTGGGTGATTGTAACTGATATATTGTAAAAATGGACGTAGAATGGTGAAAACGAGAATATATGGGTGGTTCTATTCGAAATATGGTATAGAATTGGGGTAGATTGGTAAAATTGAATGTAGATGTGTGATTCTAACCGAAACGTGTGTCACTTCCTATTTCCAGGATACGTATTTTTAATGCATGTACTATTAGGATGTATTTATTTCATATTCATCATGTACTGCTCTGTATTTAAATTCCTTTAAATTTATGTTTATTAATTTTCTGCAATTTTATTTCTGCATTTTACTTCCTGCTCTTATACTCTGCTTTAGCTTTGCTTTAGGATCGGTTTAGATTGGCTTATTTTTGTGGTTCATCATGAACCGAACCAAACCCCCACCTACTACCACCCCTTCCATTTAAAGCCCATCCCTTTTCTCTCTCTTCATTACTTCACCATTACTCTTCTTCTTCTTCCTCATAACTCTTTCACCAACCTAGGAGAGCTAGGCAAGTGCCAACTTGCTTCTTGATGGATCCCCATTTTTATTGTTCCATCATCTTCCTTATTTGATTCTAAGTCCCTTTAGTACTTGGCATTTTCTATTTCCATGGCTTATTTATTGTAGATCTAAGTTTGTTGCATTTTCGGATTTCTTAGGTTTTGATCTAGTAAACTTTGTTATCTTCAAGTTTTGATGGTTCCATGTTGTAGAGAATTTCTTTCTACCCAATTTTGACCGATGGAAGTTCAGATTTGGGCTTAGAATGAAGGATTTATGGAGCTTGGAAGCAATGGCTTCCCATGGTTCTTCTTCTCGGACAAGTGGAGAAGAAGAACAGTTTTGGCCGCATGATAGTGCTTGACCGCATGAGTCTTCATGCGGCAAGTCACCCTAGCCGTATGGGCATTTTGGCCGCTTGGACATGGACTTTCCAGCCGCATGCGTTCATTCGTTTGAGCCGCATGAGACTGTCCCAATTCTAGCCGCACGAGACTTATCTACCGCATGAGTTCTTAGCTAGCCGCATATGCATTCAGTCCCGCAGCCGCATGGCGCTGTATGACCTCTCAGCCGCATATAGGATTGCACTTATTTTAGCCGCATGAAATTAGTTTTCCTTAGTCGCATGTAGGCTTGTCCTATGTTCAGCCGTATGGGCGCATATCATTTCAAGCCGCATGGGCGCATGTCATTTCGAGCCGCATGGGGTTTGCTATCCCCCAGCCGCATAGAATTTCCCTTGGCCGCATAGTTGCATGATTAACCATAGTCCATGAGACTGTAACCTTTTTTCCAGCCGCATGGCTTGGGCATTGCTGAACCGCATAGGCGCATGTTGTCCAGGCCGTTAGGCGCATGTTGTCTTAGCTGCATAGACGCATGTTGTCCTAGCCGCATAGGCGCATGTTGTCCCGGCCGCATGAATTTAAGTTTCCTTAGCCGCATGATTTCCTGGCCGTATGAACTCTGATTCTAAATGCCTTCTTGGCTGATCCTTGTTCCAAAATGGCATTGATTGACATTGATTAATTACCTTGGCTTTTATTAATATTAATTATTGTTTTGACATTATAATAGGATAGTTGGTTATCTCGATTAATAATTGATCATGTGTTCCTAGCTGGAACTAAGAGGCTGGCTAGTCGTCTTATTGAATTGAATGAATGAGACATGTTCATATTATGAACTATTATAATCGACTGGCTGGTCCCAAGCATTGGCATACAGATACATGCAGGCTTCAGTTTATTTATTTATCTAATTATCACGAAAGCAACATGTGTACTTTATGATCAAGGCATGATTATTCCGTGGTTAGTTTTGATTGTTGCATTACGCTATGTAAGATCTACAACCTAACCGCACTGGTATCGTTGTAGAAGTGCATATCGTACCCCGTACGAAAGTACTCATTTGAATGACCATGATCCACGGCATGGGATTTCGCTTAACATAGAGGCTATTAAGCTAAATAAAATAATGATTGCATGGAGAGAACAGATTCCCGAGTTCTTATATGGCAGCCCTCTTAGGACTAGTAGTGCCCGACAGGCCGGCTGGTCCCCACAGGTACTGTAAATCTGCCACACGGGCAGGGAGCGGTATCTGGTTATATTAATTATTGTATGTTGTATATTGATGACGGGCGTCCCACGGGGACTCGTCTAATTCATGATTGGCGTAATTGATTGACTGAGTAAACTAGCCTTGCTTGCACATAGTAAGAACTGAGGAATCCTTTATTGCATATATCCAGGATAACTGGGTAATCACAGTAGCAAGCTGTAGTAGTTAAATGGCCGTTTAAATTGATTTGTTTGTGGACTGTATCTACTCCGTTACCTAACTGAGATGATTAGAATGTCAGGACATGACGGGCCAACTTCTGTCCTTGTTTGGTTGGGAGGTTGGTTCGAAGTGTCGTGATGTTATGTGAATCCTAGTAGCAAGCAGAGATCTATTATTATATTCTCTTATTTACTGGTTTCATCCTTCATATCGTGCTTCCTTGCGGTACTTGCTATTAGAGGTCTAACCTCTCTGGTTTTGCATGGCCAGATTTAGAGCCGGTTCCCGAGGATCCAGCTTACTTCCACCTCCAAGATGGTCAATACTAGAGGGATGATCGCAGGAGGACTCGAGTGGGTTCTTTACTTCACCGCTCGTTTTGTTACTTACTTATTACTTTACCGTTTGGCACCGACATGTTAGTCGGATCATCTTGTACTTACTTTTACATAATTGTAACTAAGTCAGGCTGCAGCTGATAACAATTGTGTATACTTTTACTACATCATCTGGCTATATTTTGTGAAGCCAGATATCAAGAACATTTTGACAGAGCGTTTGGGATGCCTTACTGCTTTATCTTACATGTTCTCTATTTCTGTTCCTTGTTTGAATGATTGAGACAATAGATGTGAAGTGACCATAGTGAGACTTTCATGTAGTATGCACCCCCTCGTCTGGTTAGACAGCATTGATCATATTATACGGTATTCATCTACCCGTAATACTTAGCTGGCTGAGTCATTCCCCCGCTCTCCAGTATTTTGGTTCTGGGGCGTGACAAGGTTTTAGTGGTGGCCAATGCAGGTCTGATTTCAGACTTGTGGGTGTTTTGATTTATAGGATGTCTCAATCACACATGTTTTCCTTTGATCTCCTGATTCGTTATTCTTGATTCTAGCTTGACATTCCGGTATCCTTTGACTTCATTGATCTTCCATGTCCGATCGTTTGATTGTTCTCTTGTCCCTTTTCTTAGGGGCACTTCGTCCGCATCTGTCAGGACTGGACAGCAGCAACAAGGGCAACATGGGCAACCTGACCAGGTTGGTCAGCTACAAGGACCAGTACAACCTCAAGAGACTATTCGAGAAGAAGTAATAGTGGAACCAGCAACTGGACCGCAGTATCCGGAAGTTCCAACACCACAAATAGTTCCACCCACCCCGGTGGAAGTGGACACACCAGCCCTTCTGGAGATCATGAGAGGGATGATGGCCACTCAACAACACCAGATGTTAGCCTAGCAGCGCATGCACGCTCAGTTGCAAGAGCAGAATTTACTACTCAACCAAGGATTACAGACGGCATTGGAAAGAGGGGCAAGGACAGATTCAGGAGCGTCGGCCCAATTTTGCAAGTATAACCCCCGCCGTTTCGAGGGCACGGAGGATGCCATCGCAGCAGATGTATGGCTCAAGGACATTAAGGCTATTTTGACAGCAGCTAAGGTGCCGGTAGAAGAACGTGTGGATCTAGTGAAGTTGTTACTTCAGGATCTCGCGCATGATTGGTGGGAATCAGAGGAGGTGGGCATCAGACGTCCTGTGGCTTGGGATGACTTTACAGCAAGATTCAAGACCAAGTACTATGGAGTTGTGTCGCAGTTTGAGCTACAACAGAAGTTTATCAACCTCAGACAGGCTGGCAAGACTGTAAATGCTTATGCAGCGGAGTTCTGCAGATTAAGTAGGTTCGCCCCAGAGATGGTAGCAACGGAGAGCCAGAGGGCTATGAGATTTCAGCAAGGGTTTCATCTCGAACTCTTGCAATTGATAGAGGGACACAATTACCAAACTTTTGACGAATTATTGACGGCAACCCGAAGGCATGAGATCACCATACAGAGGCTTGCGGCAAGGACTGGGGGTCAGAAGAGATCCCACAGTCAGATTGAAAGAGGAGGGGGGAGCAGCACCCCGAACAACAGCACCATCCCCTGGCATTCGTATCCACGATGTGGCGATGCGAGGGCCAGCACCACCACCAAGGCAACAGCAACAGCAACAGCAACAGAGGAAGAACCAGCAACCCCCAGCGGGCTGTACTTATTGTGGGAAGGTAGGGCACACTAGAGATGTGTGTCGGACATTGAACGGACTATGTTTGATATGTGGAAATCCAGATCATCGGGTTACCACTTGTCCCATGAATTCGAGGTCAGGAGGACCAGGGCAACAGTTTCCTGCTCTGCCCGCACCAGGGGCAGGCCAGTATCGAGGACCAGCGGTGGCAGTAAGGCCGTTGGCACAGCGCCCGTTGATGCCGCAGGCTCAGATGTTTCGGCAGCAGGGACCGCCGATGCAGCAACACCAGCATAGACCACCCCAGCATCATCAAGGAAGGGGCCAGCAGCAGCACCAGGCTAGGCCGCAGCATGGAAATCAACAAGAAGATCGAGGGCAGGCATTCACTCTGTCCTTGGAAGAGGCATTAGCGTCAGGAGATGTTGTGGCAGGTAACATTCTCGTCGCCTCATATCCTGCAGTAGCATTGTTTGTTTTAGGAGCATCCCATTCATTTATATCTGCACAATTTGCGACACGACTAGGAATGGAGTTCGAGGCATTTCCAGGGAGATTAAATATACTCACTGGTAATGGGCTCGTAGGAGTTAGTAGAGTCATTCTAGCATGTAGCGTTGTAGTTTGCGGACATTCCTTACCCGCCCGGTTGATAGAATTTCCTGTTGGAAATTTCGATGTTATCTTAGGCATAGACTGGCTGAAAGATAGTCATGCGACAATAGATTGTCGTAGAGGGAGTGTATCTTTTGATATCTCGGGCATGAAGCGATTCACCTTAGTCAGGTCAGAGGCAACTCAACGAGAGCAGGGAGTAGTGACGGCAATGGAAGGAGTTCAAGTTCCGAAGGTAGTTGGAGAATTTCTAGTTGTATTTTCCGAAGAACTTCCAGGTCTACCACTAGTTAGAGATGTTGAGTTCAGTATAGAATTGGCACCTGGAACTAACCCGATATCAGATCGAGTTTACAGAATGGCGGATTCGGAGCAGGCCAATGTATATCAGCACATAGAAGAACTGAAGGTGAAGAAGTTCATCCAAGCTAGCGTATCACCATGGGCAGCACCAGTGGTACTTGTGGGGAAGAAGGATGGGTCATCCAGATTGTGCATTGACTACAGGAAGCTTAACGCGACAACAGTAAAGAACAAGTATCCACTATCCCGGATCGATGACTTATTTGATCAGTTGAGCAGGGCTAGAGTTTTCTCCAAGATAGATCTTCGTTCAGGGTATCATCAAGTGAGGGTTCGGAAGGAGGATATTCCTAAGACAGTATTCAGGTCGAAATATGGGCATTATGAATTCTTAGTAATGCCGTTTGGTTTGACCAATGCTCCAGCGATATTTATGGATTTGATGAACCGCATCTTTATGCCATAATTAGATCAGTTTATCGTTGTGTTCCTTGACGACATTCTCGTATATTCTACTAGTGAAGAGGAGCATGAAGACCACCTTAGGAAAGTGTTACAGGTTCTGAGAGAGAACCAGTTGTATGCCAAGCTCAGCAAGTGTGAGTTCTGGACGGATCAAATTTTATTCTTGGGTCACATCATATCAGGAGCTGGAGTAGCAGTGGATCCCAAGAAGGTAGAAGCATTAGAGAGTTGGCCAGTACCCAAGACCGTAGCTGATGTGCGGAGTTTTTTGGGATTGACGGGTTATTATAGAAGGTTCGTGTCAGACTTTGCGAGGCTTTCAGCGCCCATGACACGCTTGACACGGAAGGATGTGCCATTCGTCTGGTCGGCAGACTGCCAGACATCATTTGAGAATCTGAAGCAGAAGTTGATATCAGCACCTATTCTTACATTGCCAGTTGGGCCCGGAGGTTTCACTGTATATTGTGATGCGTCAGGTAAAGGACTTGGATGTGTCCTTATGCAGCATGGGAAGGTGATAGCGTATGCATCTAGGCAACTTTGAGACCACGAGAAGAATTATCCAACTCACGACTTAAAGTTGGCGGCAGTAGTGTTTGCTCTAAAGCTATGGAGGCATTACTTATATGGTGATCGAGTAGACATGTACACAGACCACAAAAGTCTGAAGTACATCTTTACTCAGAAGGAGCTGAACATGAGGCAGAGAAGATGGTTGGAGTTGATTAAGGATTATGACGTGGAGCTTCAGTATCATCCAGGCAAGGCGAATGTGGTAGCAGATGCTCTTAGCAGGAGAGGCGGCATATTTATGTTGACAACACAGAGGCATATTTTAGAAGACCTTCAGGAGATGGGCATTGAGGTTATACTTCCTAGTGATGTAGGAGTTCTAACAAGTCTACAAGTACGATCTGACTTGGTAGATAGGATCAAGGCAGCTCAGGCGCAGGACCCAAGGATTCAGAACTTAGGGCAGAATGTGAGTCAGGACTCAGAAAGGAGATACAAATCCATGAAGATGGTACACTTAGGTTTGGATCCCGTCTATGTGTGCCTAGTGGAGATATCAGACAGGAGGTTATGGCAGAAGCTCACAGTTCTCAGTATTCTATACACCCTGGAGGGACCAAGATGTACCAAGATATCAAGCAACGTTTCTGGTGGAATAGAATGAAGAGAGAGATAGCTAGATTTGTTTCCCGTTGCTTGGTATGTCAACAAGTGAAGACAGAACAACAGAGGCCAGCTGGATTATTGCAACCGCTCCCTATTCCAGAATAGAAATGGGAGCATATTACAATGGACTTTGTGATCGGTTTACCGTGATCACCAAGTGGTAAAGATGCTATTTGGGTGATAGTAGATCGGCTTACGAAGGTAGCACACTTTCTTCCTTTCAGAGTAGGACAATCTACAGAGAAGTTGGCAGAGTTATATATACAACAAATAGTCAGGCAGCATGGAGTCCCTGTTATTATTGTGTCAGACAGAGATACTCGTTTTACATCACATTTCTGGAAGAGTTTACATCATAGTCTGGGTACCAAGTTAAGGTTTAGCACGGCTTACCATCCACAGAAGGACGGGCAATCAGAAAGAACAATCCAGACTTTGGAAGATATGTTGCGAGCATGCACTCTGGATTTTGGAGGGTCTTGGGAGAGCCACCTGCACTTAGTCGAGTTCTAATACAACAACAGTTATCAAGCTAGTATCCAGATGGCGCCATTTGAAGCACTATATGGTAAGAAGTGTAGGTCACCACTAGCATGGGATGATATTGGGGAGAGGAAGATGCTAGGCCCGGAAATGATTGTTCAGACTGTAGAAGTGATTAAAGGAGTTAGAGAGCGACTTCGAGTTGCGCAAGATCGGCATCGTCATTGGGCGAACCAGCATCGTAGGCCGCTAGAGTTTTCTGTTCGGGACCACGTGTTCCTGCGGATCTCACCTACTCGTGGGGTCATTAGATTTGGCGTTCGCGGGAAGTTGAGTCCGAGGTACGTGGGCCTATTTGTTATCCTTGATCGGATAGGCGATGTTGCTTATCGTTTATCCCTTCCACCTTCGTTGCGAGAGGTGCATGACGCGTTTCATGTATCTCAGTTGCGAAGGTATGTATCGGACCCAAGCCATATCCTTGATCATTCTAAGCTGGTTGTTGGTACCAACTTGTCTTACGAGGAGCAGTCTGTGTCCATCTTGGACCGAAGAGAGAAGATACTCAAGAACCGAACAATTAGCCTTGTTCGGGTTGCTTGGGGTCATCACTCTTTAGGGGAGTCAACGTGGGAACGTGAGGATGATATCCGATCACGGTATCCGCACCTATTTGACTCACAAGGTATATTTCTTTCTGTATACCTTGATCGTCTTAAACTCTTCATGCTTGCCACCTTATGAGTAAGATTGCTTGGTGTCGTCAATAGTTAAACATAGATATGTTACTTGCTATTATCATTGTGAAATAATTGCTTACTCAATTTCTTATGCTTGGATTAGTTTAGCTTTGATGTTTCTATCCTGCTCGAATTTGAAATTCCGAGGACGAAATTTTTCTAAGGAGGGTAGAGATGTCACTTCCCGTTCCCAGGATACGTATTTTTAATGCATGTACTATTATGATGTATTTATTTCATATTCATCATGTACTGCTCTGTATTTAAATTCCTTTAAATTCATGTTAATTAATTTCCTGTAATTTTATTTCTGCATTTTACTTCCTGCTTTTATACTCTGCTTTAGCTTTACTTTAGGATCGGTTTAGATTGGCTTATTTTTGTGGTTCATCATGAACCGAACCAAACCCCCACCTACCACCACCCCTTCCATTTAAAGCCCATCCCCTTTCTCTCTCTTCATTACTTCACCATTACTCTTCTTCTTCTTCCTCATAACTCTTTCACCAACCTAGAAGAGCTAGACAATTGTCAACTTGCTTCTTGATGGATCCCCATTTTTATTATTCCATCATCTTCCTTATTTGATTCTAAGTCCCTTTAGTACTTGGCATTTTCGATTTCCATGGCTTATTTATTGTAGATCTAAGTTTGTTGCATTTTTGGATTTCTTAGGTTTTGATCTAGTAAACTTTGTTATCTTCAAGTTTTGATGGTTCCATGTTGTAGAGAATTTCGTTCTACCCAATTTTGACCTATGGAAGTTCAGATTTGGGCTTAGAATGAAGGATTTATGGAGCTTGGAAGCAATGGCTTCCCATGGTTCTTCTTCTCGGACAAGTGGAGAAGAAGAACAGTTCTGGCCGCATGATAGTGCTTGACCGCATGAGTCTTCATGCGGCAAGTCACCCTAGCCGCATGGGCATTTTGGCCGCATGGATATGGACTTTCCAGCCGCATGTGTTCATTCGTTTGAGCCACATGAGACTGTCCCAATTCCAGCCGCACGAGACTTATCTACCGTATGAGTTCTTAGCTAGCCGCATATGCATTCAGTCCCGCAGCCGCATGGTGCTGCATGACCTCTCAGCCGCATATAGGATTGCACTTATTTTAGCCGCATGAAATTAGTTTTCCTTAGTCGCATGTATGCTTGTCCTATGTTCAGCCGCATGGGCGCATATCATTTCGAGCCGCATGGGCGTGTATGTCATTTCGAGCCGCATGGGGTTTGCTATCCCCCAGCCGCATGGAATTTCCCTTGGCCGCATAGTTGCATGATTAACCATAGCCGCATGAGACTGTAACCTTTTTCCAGCCGCATGGCTTGGGCATTGATGAACCGCATAGGCGCATGTTGTCCAGGCCGTTAGGCGCATGTTGTCTTAGCTGCATAGGCGCATATTGTCCTAGCCGCATAGGCGTATGTTGTCCCGGCCGCATGAATTTAAGTTTTCTTAGCCGCATGATTTCCTGGCCGCATGAACTCTGATTCTAAATGCCTTCTTGGCTGATCCTTGTTCCAAAATGGCATTGATTGACATTGATTAATTACCTTGGCTTTTATTAACATTAATTATTATCTTGACATTATAATAGGATAGTTGGTTATCTCGATTAATAATTGATCATGTGTTCCTAGCTGGAACTAAGAGGCTGTCTAGTCGTCTTATTGAATTGAATGAATGAGACATGTTCATATTATGAACTATTATAATCGACTGGCTGGTCCCAAGCATTGGCATACAGATACATGCAGACTTCAGTTTATTTATTTATCTAATTATCACGAAAGCAACATGTGTACTTTATGATCAAGGCATGATTATTCCGTGGTTAGTTTTGATTGTTGCATTACGCTATGTAAGACCTACAACCTAACCGCACTGGTATCGTTGTAGAAGTGCATATCGTACCCCGTACGAAAGTACTCATTTGAATGACCATGATCCACGGCATGGGATTTCGCTTAACATAGAGGCTATTAAGTTAAATAAAATAATGATTGCATGGAGAGAACGGATTCCCGAGTTCTTACATGGCAGCCCTCTTAGGACTAGTAGTGTCCGACAGGCCGGCTGGTCCCCACAGGTACTGCAAATCTGCCACACGGGCAGGGAGCAGTATCTGGTTATATTAATTATTGTATATTGTATATTGATGACGAACGTCCCATGGGGACTCGTCTAATTCATGATTGGAGTAATTGATTGACTGGATAAACTAGCCTTGCTTGCACATAGTAAGAACCGAGGAATCCTTTATTGCATATATCCAGGATAACTGGGTAATCACAGTAGCAAGCCGTAGTAGTTAAATGGCCGTTTAAATTGATTTGTTTGTGGACTGTATCTACTCTGTTACCTAACTGAGATGATCAGAATGTCAGGACATGACGGGCCAACATCTGTCCTTGTTTGGTTGGGATGTTGGTTCGAAGTATCGTGATGTTATGTGAATCCTAGTAGCAAGCAGAGATCTATTATTATATTCTCTTATTTACTGGTTTCATCCTTCATATCGTGCTTCCTTGCGGTACTTGTTATTAGAGGTCTAACCTCTCTGGTTTTGCATGGCCAGATTTAGAGCCGGTTCCCGATGATCCAGCTTACTTCCACCTCCAAGATGGTCAATACTAGAGGGATGATCGCAGGAGGACTCGAGTAGGTTCTTTACTTCACCGCTCGTTTTGTTACTTATTACTTTGCCGTTTGGCACCGACATGTTAGTCGGATCATCTTGTACTTATTTTTACATAATTGTAACTAAGTCAGGCTGCAGCTGATAACAATTGTGTAAACTTTTGCTACGTCATCTGGCTATATTTGTGAAGCCAGATATCAAAAACATTTTGACAGAGCGTTTGGGACGCCTTACTGCTTTATCTTACATGTTCTCTATTTCTGTTCCTTGTTTGAATGATTGAGACAATAGATATGAAGTAACCATAGTGAGACTTCCATGTAGTATGCACCCCCCTTGTCTGGTTAGACAGCATTGATCGTATTATACGGTATTCATCTACCCGTAATACGTAGCTGGCAGAGTCATTCCTCCGCTCTCCAATATTCTGGTTCTGGGGCGTGACAAGGTGGTTAAAAGTGGCATAGATTTGTGGAAATGAGTATAGAAATGTAATTTCAAATGGAAGTAAGGTTTTAAATGCTCGTAAAATGGTAAAAACGAGTATAAATATGTGGTTCTTGTTGAAATATGGTACCGAATAGTGAAAATGGGCGTTGAAAGGTGAAAACGAGTATAGATAGGTTGTTATATTCAAAATATGGTGGAGAACGAGCGTAGACTAGTGAAATCGAGTGTAGATGCGTGATTCTAACCGAAATGTGGAAAAAAAAATGGCGTAGATTTGTGAAAACGTGTATAGAAATGTAATTTAGAAATAAATGTGTGATTCTAGTTGAAATTTGGTAGAAAATACGAGTACAATGATGAAAATGATTATTAACGGGCAATTTGCATTCAATTAGGGTACAAAGTTGGCATGGAATGGTGAAAACGAGTTTGGTGGGTGATTGTAACTGATATATTGTAAAAATGGACGTAGAATGGTGAAAACGAGTATAGATGGGTGGTTCTATTCGTAATTTGGTGTAGAATTGGGGTAGATTGGTAAAATCGAATGTAGATGCGTGATTCTAACCGAAATGTGGTTAAAAAGTGGCGTAGATTTGTGGAAACGAATATAGATATGTAATTTCAAATCGAAGTAAGTTTAAAATGCTCGTAGAATGGTAAAAACGATTATAAATGTGTGGTTCTTGTTGAAATATGGCACCGAACGAGCATACAAAGATTCAAACGAGTATTAGATGGGTAACTTTAACTGAAATATAATAAAAAAATAGGCCTAGAATGGTGAAAACGAGTATTTGTGGGTGATTGTAACCGAAATATGCTTTTGATAGGCTAAGAATGGTAAAAACGAGTATAGATAGGTGGTTCTAATCGAAATATGGTGTGAAGTGGGGGTAGATTGGTGAAAAGAGTGTAG
This sequence comes from Iris pallida, assembly GCA_029216955.1. Lineage (NCBI taxonomy): Eukaryota > Viridiplantae > Streptophyta > Magnoliopsida > Asparagales > Iridaceae > Iris > Iris pallida. The sequence continues at coordinate 254,659 of JANAVB010035341.1, forward strand.
ATGCGTGATTACAACTGAAATATAGTAAAACCAATCGCGTAGATTTGTGGAAACGAGTATAGAAATATAATTAGTAACCGAAAAAGGTATCAAATTCTCGAAGAATGCTGAAAACGGGTATAAATGAGTCATTCTAATTGAAATATGGTATAAAATGCGCGTACAATGACGAAGAAGAGTATTAGATGGGTGATTATAATTGAATTATGGTATAGTGCGTGGAATGGTGAATACGAGTATTGATGGGTGATTCTAAGCAAACTATGGTGAAAATGGATGTAGAATGGTGAAAATGAGTATAGATGGGTGATTCTAATCAAAATATGGTGTAAAGTAGGCGTAGATTTGTTAAACCGAGTGTACATGCGTGATTCTAACTGAAATATGGTAAAAAAAAGTGGCATAGATTAGCGAATACGAGTATATAAATATAATTTATAACCAAAATAAGGTATAAAATGCTCAAAATGGTGAAAACGAGCATCAATAAGGGATTCTAACTGAAATATGGGATAAAATGTGCGTAGAATGATAAAAATGTACATTCAATGGGTAATTATAATTGAATTATGGCATAAAATAGTCGTGGAATGGTGAAACGAGTTTTTATCTAAACGACCTATAGTGAAAATGGACGTAGAATGGTGAAAACGAGTATAGATAGGTTGCTCTATTCAAAATATGGTGTAGAACGGGCGTAGTCTAGTGAAACCAAGTGTAGATGCGTGATTTTAACCGAAATTTGGTAAAAAAAAAAGTGGCATAGATTTGTAGAAACGAGTATAGAAATATAATTTAGAAATAAATGTGTGATTCTAGTTGAAATTTGGTATAAATACGAGTACAATGATGAAAATAAGTATTAACGGCCAATTTGAATTCAATTATGGTATAAAGTTGGCGTGCAATGGTGAAAACGAGTTGGTGGGTGATTCTAACTGAAATATTGTAAAAATGGACGTAGAATGGTGAAAACGAGTATAGATGGGTGGTTCTATTCGAAATATGGTGTAGAATTGGGGTAGATTGGTAAAATCGAATTAGATGCGTGATTCTAACCGAAACGTGGTTAAAAAGTGGTGCAGATTTGTGAAAACGAGTATAGAAATGTAATTTCAAATCGAAGTAAGGTTTAAAAATGCTCGTAAAATGGTAAAAACGAGTATAAATGTGTGGTTCTTGTTGAACTACGGTACCGAATAGTGATAATGGACGTAGAAAGGTGAAAACGAGTATAGATAGGTTGTTATATTCAAAATATGGTGGAGAACGAGCGTAGACTAATGAAACCGAGTGTAGATGCGTGATTCTAACCGAAATGTGGTAAAAAAAAGTGGGGTAGATTTGTAAAAACGAGTATAGAAATGTAATTTAGAAATAAATGTGTGATTCTAGTTGAAATTTGGTAGAAAATACGAGTACAATGATGAAAATGAGTATTAACGGGCAATTTACATTCAATTATGGTACAAAGTAGGCGTGGAATGGTGAAAACAAGTTTGGTGGGTGATTGCAACAGATATATTGTAAAAATGGACGTAGAATGGTGAAAACGAGTATAGATGGGTGGTTCTATTCATAATATAGTGTAGAATTGGGGTAGATTGGTAAAATCGAATCTAGATGCGTGATTCTAACCGAAACATGGTTTAAAACTGGCGTAGATTTGTGGAAACGAGTATAGAAATGTAATTTCAAATCAAAGTAAGGTTTAAAATGCTCGTAAAATGGTAAAAGCGAGTATAAATGTGTGGTTCTTGTTGAAATATGGCACCGAATCGTGAAAATGGACATAGAAAGGTGAAAACGAGTATAGATAGGTTGTTATATTCAAAATATGGTGGAGAACGAGCGTAGACTAGTGAAACCGAGTGTAGATGCGTGATTCTAACCGAAATGTGGTAAAAAAAGTGGCGTAGATTTGTGGAAACGAGTATAGAAATGTAATTTAGAAATAAATGTGTGATTCTAGTTGAAATTTGGTAGAAAATACGAGTACAATGATGAAAATGAGTATTAACGGGCAATTTGCATTCAATTATGGTACAAAGTAGGCGTGGAATGGTGAAAAACGAGTTTGGTGGATGATTGTAACTGATATATTATAAAAATGGACTTAGAATGGTGAAAACGAGTATAGATGGGTGGTTCTATTCGTAATATGGTGTTGAATTGGGGTAGATTGGTAAAATCAAATATAGATGCGTGATTCTAACCGAAACGTGGTTGAAAAATGGCGTAGATTTGTTGAAACGAGTATAGAAATGTAATTTCAAATCGAAGTAAGGTTTAAAATGCTCGTATAATGGTAAAAACGAGTATAAATGTGTGGTTCTTGTTGAGATATGGTACCGAATAGTGAAAATGGATGTAGAATGGTGAAAACGAGTATGGATGGTTGTTATATTCAAAATATGTTGGAGAACGAGCGTAGACTAGTGAAATCGAGTGTAGATGCGTGATTCTAACCGAAATTTGGTAAAAAAAGTGGCGTAGATTTGTGAAAACGAGTATAGAAATGTAATTTAGAAATAAATATGTGATTCTAGTTAAAATTTGGTATAAAATACGAGTACAACGATGAAAATGACATTAACGGGCAATTTGAAATCAATTATGGTACAAAGTAGGCGTGGAATGGTGAAACGAGTTTGGTGGGTGATTGTAACTGATATATTGTAAAAATGGACGTAGAATGGTGAAAACGAGTATAGAGGTTGGTTCTATTCGAAATATGGTGTAGAATTGGGGTAGATTGGTAAAATCGAATGTAGATGCATGATTCTAACCCAAACGTGGTTAAAAAGTGGCGTAGATTTGGGAAAACGAGTATAGAAATATAATTTCAAATCGAAGTAAGGTTTAAAATGCTCGTAGAAAGGTAAAAACCAGTATAAATGTGTGGTTCTTGTTGAAATATGGTACCAAATAGTGAAAATGGACGTAGAAAGGTGAAAACGAGTATAGATAGTTTGTTATATTCAAAATATGGTGGAGAACGAGCGTAGACTAGTGAAACCGAGTGTAGATGCGTGATTCTAACCAAAATATGGTAAAAAAAAGGTGGCATAGATTTGTGGAAACGAGTATAGAAATGTAATTTAGAAATAAATGTGTGATTCTAGTCGAAATTTGGTAGAAAATACGAGTACAATGATAAAAATGAGTATTAACGGGCAATTTGTATTCAATTATGGTACAAAGTTGGCGTGGAATGGTGAAAACGAGTTTGTTGGGTGATTGTAACTGATATATTGTAAAAATGGACGTAGAATGGTGAAAACGAGTATAGATGGGTGGTTCTATTCGAAATATGGTGTAGAATTGGGGTAGATTGGTAAAATCGAATGTAGATGCGTGATTCTAGCCGAAACGTGGTTAAAAGTGGCATAGATTTGTGGAAACGAGTATAGAAATGTAATTTCAAATCGAAGTAAGGTTTAAAATGCTCGTAGAATGGTAAAAATGAGTATAAATGTGTGGTTCTTGTTGAAATATGGTACCGAATAGTGAAAATGGGCGTAGAAAGATGAAAACGAGTATATATAGGTTGTTATATTCAAAATATGGTGGAGAACGAGCGTAGACTGGTGAAATCGAGTGTAGATGCGTGATTTTAACCGAAATGTGGTAAAAATAGTGGCGTAGATTTGTGGATATGAGTATAGAAATGTAATTTAGAAATAAACGAGTGATTCTAGTTGAAATTTGGTATAAAATACAAGTACAACGATGAAAATGAGTATTAACGGGCAATTTGTATTCAATTATGGTACAAAGTCGGCGTGGAATGGTGAAACGAGTTTGGTGGGTGATTGTAACTGATATATTGTAAAAATGGACGTAGAATGGTGAAAACGAGTATAGATAGGTGGTTTTATTCGTAATATGGTGTAGAATTGGGGTAGATTGGTAAAATCAAATATAGATGCATGATTCTAACTGAAACGTGGTTAAAAAATGGCGTAGATTTGTGGAAACGAGTATAGAAATTTAATTTCAAATCGAAGTAAGGTTTAAAATGCTCGTAAAATGGTAAAAACGAGTATAAATGTGTGGTTCTTGTTGAAATATGGTACCGAATAGTGAAAATGGGCGTTGAAAGGTGAAAACGAGTATAGATAGGTTGTTATATTCAAAATATGGTGGGCGAGCGAGTAGACTAGTGAATCGGTGTAGATGCGTGATTCTAACCGAAATGTGGTAAAAAAAAAGTGGGGTAGATTTGTGAAACGAATATAGAAATATAATTTAGAAATAAATGTGTGATTTAGTTGAAATTTGGTAGAAAATACGAGTACAATGATGAAAATGAGTATTAACGGGCAATTGCATTCAATTAGGGTACAAAGTTAGCTAGAATGGTGAAAACGAGTTTGGTGGGTGATTGTAACTGATATATTATAAAAATGGATTAGAATGGTTAAAACGAGTATAGATGGGTGGTTCTATTCGTAATTTGGTGTAGAATTGGGGGTAGATTGGTAAATCGAATGTAGATGCGTGATTCTAACCGAAATGTGGTTAAAAAGTGGCGTAGATTTGTGGAAACGGAAAGAGTATAGAAAATTTCAAATCGAAGTAAGTTTAAAATGCTCGTAGAATGGTAAAAAACGATTATAAATGTGTGGTTCTTGTTGAAATATGGCACCGAACGAGCATACAAAGATTCAAACGAGTATTAGATGGGTAACTTTAACTGAAATATGATATAAAATAGGCCTAGAATGGTGAAAATGAGTATTTGTGGGTGATTGTAACCGAAATATGCTTTTGATAGGCTAAGAATGGTGAAAACGGTATAGATAGGTGGTTCTAATAGAAATATGGTATGAAGTGGGGGTTAGATGGTGAAAAGAGTGTAGATGCGTGATTACAACCGAAATATGGTAAAACCAATTGCGTAGATTTGTGGAAACGAGTATAGAAATATAATTAGTACCGAAAAAGGTATCAAATTCTCGAAGAATGCTGAAAACGGGTAAAATGAGTCATTCTAATGAAATATGGTATAATGCGCGTACAATGACGAAGAAGAGTATTGATGGGTGATTGTAATTGAATTATGGTATAGTGCGTGGAATGGTGAATACGAGTATTGATGGGTGATTCTAAGCAAACTATGATGAAAATGGATGTAGAATGGTGAAAATGAGTATAGTTGGGTGATTCTAATCAAAATATGGTGTAAAATAGGCGTAGATTGGTGAAACCGAGTGTACATGCGTGATTCTAACTGAAATATGGTAAAAAAAAAGTGGCATAGATTAGCGAATACGAGTATATAAATATAATTTGTAACCAAAATAATAGAAAATGCTCGAAAATGGTGAAAACGAGCATCAATAAGGGATTCTAACTGAAATATGGATAAATGTGCGTAGAATGATAAAAATGTACATTCAATGGGTAATATAATTGAATTATGGCAAAATAGTCGTAGAATGGTGAAACGAGTTTTGTGGGTGATTCTAAACGACCTATAGGAAAATAGATGTAGAATGTGAAAACGAGTATGGATAGGTTGCTCTATTCAAAATATGTGTAGAACGGGCGTAGACTAGTGAAACCGAGTGTAGTGCGTGATTCTAACCGAAATTTGGTAAAAAAAAAGTGGCGTAGATTTGTGGAAACGAGTATAGAAATATAATTTAGAAATAAATGTGTGATTCTAGTCGAAACTTGGTAAAATACGAGTACAATGATGAAAATGAGTATTAACGGGCAATTTGCATTCAATTATGGTACAAAGTTGGTGTGGAATGTGTGAAAACGAGGTTGGGTGATTGTAACTGATATATTGTAAAATGGACGTAGAATGGTGAAAACGAGTATAGATGGGTGGTTTCTATTCGAATATGGTGTAGAATTGGGTAGATTGGTAAAATCGAATGTAGATGCGTGATTCTAGCCGAAACGTGGTTAAAAGTGGCGTAGATTTGTGGAAACGAGTATAGAAATGTAATTTCATATCGAAGTAAGGTTTAAAATGCTCGTAGGATGGTAAAAACGAGTATAAATGTGTGGTTCTTGTAGAAATATGGTACCGAATAGTAAAAATGGGGTAGAAGGTGAAAACGAGTAGATAGGTGTTATATTCAAAATTAGGTGGAGAACGAGAGCGTAGACTGGTGAAATCGAGTGTAGATGCGTGATTCTAACCGAAATGTGGTAAAAAATAGTGGCCGTGATTTGTGGAAACGAGTATAGAAATGTAATTTAGAAATAATGTGTGATTCTAGTCGAAATTTGGTATAAAAATACGAGTACAACGATGAAAAGACATTAACGGCCAATTTGAATTCAATTATGGTGTAAAGTTGGTGGAATGGTGAAAACGAGTTTGGTGGGTGATCGTAACTGATATTGTAGAAATGGACGTAGAATGGGTGAAAACGGAATAGATGGGTGGTTCTATTCGAAATATGGTGTAGAATTGGGGGTAGATTGGTAAATCGAATTAGATGCGTGATTCTAACCGAAACGTGGTTAAAAAGTGGTGTAGATTTGTGGAAACGAGTATAGAAATGTAATTTCAAATCGAAGTAAGGTTTAAAATGCTCGTAAAATGGATAAAAACGAGTATAAATATGTGGTTCTTGTTGAACTATGGTACGAATAGTGAAAATGACGTAGAAAGGTGAAAACGAGTATAGATAGGTTGTTATATTCAAAATATGGTGGAGAAGAGCGTAGACTAGTGAAACCGAGTGTAGATGCGTGATTCTAACCGAAATGTGGTAAAAAAAATGGGGTAGATTTGTGAAAACGAGTATAGAAATGTAATTTAGAAATAAATGTGTGATTCTAGTTGAAATTTGGTAGAAAATACGAGTACAATGATGAAAATGAGTATAACGGGCAATTTGCATTCAATTATGATACAAAGTAGGCGTGGAATGGTGAAAACAAGTTTGGTGGGTGATTGCAACAGATATATTGTAAAAATGACGTAGATAAATGTGAAAACGAGTATAGATGGGTGGTTCTATTCATAATATAGTGTAGATTTGGGGTAGATTGGTAAAATCGAATGTAGATGCGTGATTCTAACCGAAACGTGGTTTAAAACTGGCATAGATTTGTAGAAACGAGTACAGAAATGTAATTTCAAATCGAAGTAAGGTTTAAAATGCTCGTAGAATGGTAAAAAACGAGTATAAATGTGTGGTTCTTGTTGAAATATGGCACCGAATCGTGAAAATGGACATAGAAAGGTGAAAACGAGTATAGATAGGTTGTTATATTCAAAATAGGTGGAGAACGAGCGTAGACTAGTGAAACCGAGTGTAGATGCATGTTTAACCGAAATGTGGTAAAAAAAGTGGCGTAGATTTGTGGAAACGAGTATAGAAATGTAATTTAGAAATAAATGTGTGATTCTAGTTGAAATTTGGTAGAAAATACGAGTACAATGATGATAATGAGTATTAACGGACAATTTGAATTCAATTATGGTACAAAGTAGGCGTGGAATGGTGAAAACGAGTTTGGTGGATGATTGTAACTGATATATTGTAAAAATGGACGTAGAATGGTGAAACGAGTATAGATGGGGGTTCTATTCATAATACGGTGTAGACTTGGGTAGATTGGTAAAATCAATATAGATGCGTGATTCTAACCGAAACGTGGTTAAAAAATAGCGTAAATTTGTGGAAACGAGTATAGAAATGTAATTTCAATCGAAAAGTAGGTTTAAAATGCTAGTAGAATGGTAAAAACGAGTATAAATGTGTGGTTTTGTTGACATATGGTACCGAATAGTGAAAATAGACGTAGAATGGTGAAAACGAGTATAGATGGTTGTTATATTCAAATATGGTGGAGAACGAGCGTAGACTAGTGAAATCGAGTGTAGATGCGTGATTCTAACCGAAATTTGGAAAAAAAGTGACGTAGATTTGTGAAAACGAGTATAGAAATGTAATTTAGAAATAAATGTGTGATTCTAGTTTAAAATTTGGTATAAAATACGAGTACAACGATGAAAATGACATCAACGGGCAATTTGAATTCAATTATGGTACAAAGTAGGCGTAGAATGGTGAAACGAGTTGGTGGGAGATTGTACTGATATATTGTAAAAATGGACGTAGAATGGTGAAAACGTATAGGGCTGGTTCTATTCGAATTTGGTGTAGAATTGGGGTAGATTGGTAAAATCGAATGTAGATGCATGATTCTAACCCAAACATGGTTAAAAAGTGGCGTAGATTTGGGGAAAACGAGTATAGAAATATAATTTCAATCGAAGTAAGGTTTAAAATGCTCGTAGAATGGTAAAACCCAGTATAAATGTGTGGTTCTTGTTGAAATATGTACCGAATAGTGAAAATGGACGTAGAAAGGTGAAAACGAGTATAGATAGTTTGTTATATTCAAAATATGGTGGAGAACGAGCTGTAGACTAGTGAAACCGAGTGTAGATGTGTGATTCTAACCAAAATGTGGTAAAAAAAAGTGGCGTATATGTGGAAACGAGTATAGAAATTAATTTAGAATAAATGGTGATTCTAGTCGAAATTTGGTAGAAAATACGAGTATAATGATGAAAATGAGTATTAACGGGCAATTTGCATTCAATTATGGTACAAAGTTGGCGTGGAATGGTGAAAACGAGTTTGTTGGGTGATTGTAACTGATATATGTAAAAATGGACGTAGAATGGTGAAAACGAGTATAGATGGGTGGTTCTATTCGAAATATGGTGTAGAAGAATTGGGTAGATAGATGGTAAATCGATGTAGATGCGTGATTCTAGCCGAAACGTGGTTAAACGTGGCGTAGATTTGTGGAAACGAGTATAGAAATGTAATTTCGAAGTAGTAGGTTTAAATGCTCGTAGGATGGTAAAAAACGAGTATAAAGTGTGGTTCTTGTTGAAATATGGTACCGAATAGTAAAAATGGGTGTAGAAAGTGAAAACGAGTATAGGTAGGTTGTTATATTAAATATGGTGGAGAACGAGCGTAGACTGGTGAAATCCAGTGTGTAGATGCGTGATTCTAACCGAAATGTGGTAAAAATAGTGGCGTAGATTTGTGGAAACGAGTATAGAAATGTATTTAGAAATAAATGTGTGATTCTAGTTGAAATTTGGTATAACATACGAGTACAACGATGAAAATGAGTATTAACGGGCAATTTGTATTCAATTATGGTACAAAGTAGGCGTGGAATGGTGAAACGAGTTTGGTGGGTGATTGTAACTGATATATTGTAAAAATGGACATAGAATGGTGAAAACGAGATATATGGGTGGTCTATTCGAAATATGGTGTAGAATTGGGGTAGATTGGTAAAATCGAATGTAGATGTGTGATTCTAACCGAAACGTGGTTTAAAAGTGGCGTAGATTTGTGGAAACGAGTATAGAAATGTAATTTCAAATCGAAGTAATGTTTAAAATGCTCATAAAATGGCAAAACGAGTATAAATGTGTGATTCTTGTTGAAATATGGTACCGAATAGTGAAAATGGGCGTAGAAAGGTGAAAACGAGTATAGATAGGTTGTTATATTCAAAATATGGTGGAGAACGAGGGTAGACTCGTGAAATCGAGTGTAGATGCGTGATTCTAACCAAATGTGGTAAAAACAAAGTGGCGTATATTTGTGAAAACGAGTATACAATGTAATTTAGAAATAAATGTGATTCTAGTTGAAATTTGGTAGAAAATACGAGTACAATGATGAAAAATGAGTATTAACGGCAATTTGCATTCAATTAGGGTACAAAGTTGGCGTGGAATGGTGAAACGGTTTTGGCGGGTGATTGTAACTGAATATTGTAAAAATGGACGTAGAATGGTGAAAACGAGTATAACGGGTGGTTCTATTCGTATTTGGTGTAGAATTGGGGTAGATTGGTAAAATCGAATGTAGATACGTGATTCTAACTGAAACGTGGTTAAAAAGTGGCGTAGATTTGGGGAAACGAGTACAGAAATGTAATCTCAAATCGAAGTAAGGTTTATAATGCTCGTAGAATGGTAAAAACGATTATAAATGTGTGGTTCTTATTGAAATATGGCACCGAACGAGCATACAAAGATTCAAACGATAGTAGAGGTAACTTTAACTGAAAATGATATAAAATAGGCCTAGAATGGTGAAAACGAGTATTTGTGGGTGTTATAAACCCAAATATGCTTTTGATAGGCTAAGAATGGTGAAAACGAGTATAGATAGGTGGTTCTAATCGAATATGGGTGTGAAGTGGGGGTAGATTGGTGAAAAGAGTGTAGATGCGTAATTACAACCAAAATATGGTAAAAATAATCGCGTAGATTTGTGGAAACGTGTATAGAAATATAATTAGTAACCGAAAAAGGTATCAAATTCTCGAAGAATGCTGAAAAACGAGTATAAATGAGTCATTCTAATTGAAATATGGTATAAAATACGCGTACAATGATGAAGAAGAGTATTAGATGGGTGATTATAATTGAATTGTGGTATAGTGCGTGGAATGGTGAATACGAGTATTGATGGGTGATTCTAAGTAAACTGGTGAAATGGATGTAGAATGTGAAAATGAGTATAGAGATGATTCTAATCAAATATGGTGTAAACTAGGCGTAGATTGGTGAAACCGAGTGTACATGCGTGATTCTAACCGAAATATGGTTAAAAAAGTGGCATAGATATGAGCGAATAGAGTAATAAATATAATTTGTAACCAAAATAAGGTATAAATGCTCGTAATGGTGAAAACGAGCATCAATAGGGATTCTAACTGAAATATGGGATAAAATGCGCGTAGAATGATAAAAATGTACATTCAATGGGTAATTATAATTGAATTATGGCATAAAATAGTCGTAGAATGGTGAAACGCTTTTTGTGGGTGATTCTAAAACGACCTATAGTGAAAATGGACGTAGAATGGTGAAAACGAGTATAGATGGGTTGCTCTATTCAAAATATGTGTAGAATGGCGTAGACTAGTGAAACCGAGTGTAGATGCGTGATTCTAACCGAAATTTGGTATAAAAAAAGTAGCGTAGATTTGTGGAA
>JANAVB010035342.1:0-69526 GCA_029216955.1 Iris pallida
AAATGACTATAGAAAACTGCGTAGTAAATACGAAGCCTCTAAGACGGTACTTAAAGAGTACAAAGGTGAGATAGGAAGACTTACCGACCAACTAGCTGATGTTAGAAATAATGTTTCATCTATTGAGTCTGGTGAGCTTTCTTCTATTAAGCAGTTGTTACACGAGACTACCAAGTTATCCGGAGAAAAAAACCAGACTATCATCCAGCTAAAGGAAGACCTATCTAAGGAGAGAAAGAATCTCTAGTGTGCACAAGTCAGAATGGAAACACATACATCCGACTATACTAGATTATATGACACCTCCAAAAACTTGGAAATTAGGTTAGAAAAACGGCCTGAAGTTGCTGCTTTCCATTCTAACACGTGTCAATTACCGAATCATCGAACACATCCAAACCAAACACTGTCAGACCAAACCATACCAAACCAATGCCCAAGAAGACTAATAGGCATGCATTTTTCTATACTAGAAAACCAAAACCTACCATTTATGCACCTCACACTACTTTCAACACTCAACATGCAAAATGCCATTATTCTGGCCTCATTGGTCATATATCCTCTGCATGTGGAATCAGAAAGTTAGTAGATTTAAATGTTTATGCATGGATACCAAAGACTAACATATCAGGACCCTACAAGAAATGGTACCAAGAGTTTCATCTGCAAACTATTTTGTAGGTAGGATGCCCTTCACATGCTAGAAGCAAATGGATCCTCGACAGTGGTTGCTCACGGCAAATGACTGGTGATGCATCATTATTCGTAACACTGTTGAAGAAGAATAAAGAAGGATATGTCTCCTTCGGTAATAATTTGAGAGGGTACATAATTGGTATCGGTGACATTGGTAAGGCTCTCTATCATGTGATTAAAGATGTCTGTCTAGTTACCAAGTTAAAACATAATCTGCTCAGTATAAAAATTTAGCTGATCACGATTATGGCATTAACTTCTTCAAAGACAAATATACTATAGTTGATAGCTCAACTAGTAGTGATCATGGCAGCAAATTCGTAGTGATATGGCGACGAATTTGAGAATACAGAGTTCAAGCAATTCTGTGACACACACATTATTTGCATGAGTTTTCCTGCCTTAGGACTCCACAAAATGGAGTTGTGGAACGTAAGAACAGGACTCTATCTGAAATGGATAGAGTAATATTGAACCAGTTTAGTTTACCTAAATTCTTTTGGGCTGAAGTTATCAATACAGTGCTATATTCTCAATAGTGTTCTGATTCGACCATATCGAAGAAGACTCGCTATGAATTATGGTTTGATAGAACACCCACTGTTTCATACTTCAAGATATTTGGTTGTAAATGCTTTATTCTTAATACTAAAGATAACCTGAGTAAATTTGATAAAAAGGCCGATGAAGGTATCTTTTTAGGTTATGCAGCAAAGAGCAAAGGGTACAGAGTTTTCAATAAGAGAATCATGATCATCGAAGAATCAATCAATGTCAAGTTCGATGAACTAAATCAACATTCAGTCGATGACGATAATGAAGACATAATTATGACACCAAGTATAGCTACTGCAAAACCTTCACACAAAGATGCAGAACCTTTAAGCAAATCACATAGAAAACCAGAAGCCGGAACCAGCAATCCTGAGGATATGCCAAAAGATATAAGATTCTTGGCAGATTATCCAAAAGACTTGGTAATTGGTGAGATTACCAAGGGTGTAAGTACTCGTTCCTCTAATAAAGATAATCTTCTTGTGTTGCTTTTATTTCACAGCTTGAACCCAAAAACATTAAAGAAGCATGTAGTGATAATTTTTGGTTAGATGCCACTACCAGAATAAGTCATTTTAGCGACACCTAAAGACGTCGCTAAAACGCCTAAAGATGTCGCTAAAATATTTTAGCAACGTCTTTAGATGTCTTCCTCTTGTCGCAGAAACCTTAGTCGCTGTATGGAAAGACATCGCTGATCGTCGCCAATCGATGTTTACGACACAAAATTACATTGGTAATATACCGACGTTTACCGTCGTTTCATCGATGACATAGCAACGTTTATCATGTCGCTATACATCGGTATTTCCTAGGAAAATTACCGACGTTTATGATGTCGCTATACGTCGGTATATCCTGGGGAATATTACCGATGTTTGGGGATGTCGCTATACGTCGGTATATCCTGGAAAATAAGGTAAAATCTTGGGAAAGTTATCGACGTCTACCGACGTTTACCGATGCATACCGACGAAAATGACGTCGCTATACATCGGTATCCTGGCAATATATGCCAGTTTAGCGACATCTGCCGACGCAATTTGTCGTCAAAGCGTCAGTAACGTTGCTAATTTTGAAAAAATATAAATAAATAAATTACAGTATGCAGTTTTCTTCACAGAATTATTTTCTCCCGGCAGTTTAATAAATAACACTGAAACACAATACATATGCACATTTTATACCTAGGTTCGCTGACCCCTTCGGTGGAACACTCAACACCGGTAAATTAACATCCAAATGAAACGAATAACAACATAAAATAACCAAATCCATACAACATATAAACCAATATCCAAAATGTCATGGGTCTACACAACCAATAACCAATGTATCTACGCAACCAACAAACAAGTGTCACAAACAAATAAGTGTCACAAACAAATAGTAAACACAAACAAGTCAAACAATCAATACAAACAGTCCTAACAAGGACTACTGGGGATCTGGAGCAGGAGGGGGCGCGCCGCGACGAAGGGCTAAGAAAAGCTCATAGTCCTCTTGTGAAATCGACACGATGAAGGAGGTAGTGACGTCAGTGGAGTCGGTATCGATAAAGAAGGCAGTGGCGCCGGCGGAGTCGACGACGATGAAGGGGCACCGGAGGACGATAACGCTCCAATGCTGCAAGTCGCTAGTGGTATGAATCCATGGTAGATAACATTCTATCACTGCTATCAGCCACCGAATCCTGCACCAATCTCAGCCTCTCGCCCATGGTCATCTGTGATGCCTGCAGATCCAGCACGCTGTGCTCTGTCGACGTCTAAGATCAGTGACGATCCACTATGTCCGCTTAGTCACATTCCTGAGCTCCATAATGCTGCGTCGAGCGTATCCAATCGTGCTATAAGCGCAGGCTCGTCCGACTGGTGCTGAGACTGGTCCTAAATCTATAGTAGCACCTCGTCATGGAGAGACTCCATCATCTGGTGGACTAGGGCAGACTTCTGGAATGGCTGTGGACCATGCACACTAGTAGGGGATGCCCTAGAGGACTGGGTCGCAACTAGGGAGCCATAGGATCCCGTACCGTAGTACGTACCCTACGAAGGCCACCAGCGGTGGTCATCCACAGCTCTTCCGTCGACGGAGCTTGAGTGGGATGCAAGGAAGTACCGGCTCTTCCGCAGTAGGTGCACTAGCAGTCGCCCGGTCCCGAAGCCTCTCTGATACTCGCCTAGAAAGTATGGATAGTACTCTGTGATTTCTAATCTCTAATTAATGTACTTATTATTAATAACTGAATATTTATTTGCATGCATATTTACTAAGTTATATTAAAATTAACACGAAGTATTATAATTAACAAATAGTATTGTAATACTTATATAGGCAAGCTCGGCCCTCTCGTCAATAAGGCCTTCGCCCTTCCGATGGGTGGCCAGGAAGACGGTCACCATGTCGGCGTTACCGACCTTCCTTACCTGTAATTAAATATATTATCTTAGTAATAATTTATCGGATTTGCATTAAAATAATATTTCTGAAAAAAATACATATCAGACGACGAAAATGTTCCGTCATCGGAATCGACCTACCGTACCACTTCGAGGCATGCTGCCTAGCCGCCTTGGCCTTCTCGGACTTTTCCTTGTACCTTGGCTCGTTGAATCGAGCCTTCATCACATCCCACTGATCAAGGGTGATCCAACATTTGATCGGCTTTCTGGCACGATCACGAGCCTTCTGATCATTAATAGCATCACGGATCAGCTTAGCAGCGACATCAGGAAACATCCCCTCAGCTTGGCCCGGTACGGTGGATAAAAAAACATATCCTAGAAGAGTACGCAAACCAAATATTTATCAGTTATATATAATATGCATAAATCAAATGATTCATGTTAAAAGCAAATCTATTTTAACCTTGAAGCGCACAAACCAGAAGGCCTTCCAATCGTCCAGAGCATCCGAGTAGTTTATCCTAGGACCACCATAATTTTGCCTCAGGACCAGGCCTAGGCGTCTCTGTACCGACGGGGGACGATATCTATACAGACATATTATATTCATTAGAAAAGTTAATTTATGATAAACACAGAAAAAAATGATAAACCAAAATACCTACTTTGTACCGTCGGCCCAGATCTCCGTCCTCGTCTCCTCTGGAGGTGCGCAGGCAACATCTGCCTGATACTGGTCGACCGTCGGCGCTGCCTCCTCCATCTGCTCATCTGTCTCCATCGTCATATCAGTAAAAGGAACGCTACTCTCGGGAGCAGTCTCAGGCCTAGAACTACTCGTCCCAGGAGATATGCCACGTAGCATCGTAGCGGGCGGAGCTACTGTCCGATACATAGGAGTACTGGGCGACGAGGATCCAGAGCCGGTACCAGTAGGAGGTACCGAAGAAGAACCCCGTCCTCTAGCAGTACCACCAGTAGGTACCGAAAGAGTATCCTGTCCTCTACCAGTACCAGTACCCCGTCCCCTATGTCAAGAAATACGGAACGATCTGCGATGACCTGTCATACCTGATAACAACATATGATGAGATACAACAAAAACAACAAATAATAGAGACTATAAATATGAAAGTGCAACAAAGACAAGATAATAACCAAGACAACATATGATGATACATTTTACAAGAAACATCTAAGTCCAGATAGTATATTTTACAAGAAACATCTAAGTTCAGATAGTACATTCTACAAGAAACATCTAAGTCCAGATAGTACATTTAGATAATAACCAAGACTAGATATAACCAACTCTACATAATAAGAAAATGAAAATACATCTCTTCAATCATCTTCAGAATAATCATCTTGTTCGTCTTCCTCGACCTCATCTTCCTCTTCCTCCTCATCTTCACTTTCATCTTCGCCTTCGTCGACTTCGTCGACTTCGTCTTCCTCTTCGGATAATTCTACATCTTCTATATTATGTGTCGTGTAATGCGTAATTTTCGTGGAGTCCACATCAACAATATTGGTTACAAGAGGTAGCTCGTCCTTCTGATAAGCTTTTTGTCAACATCAAATGTATCTCTAGCTTTAGTCTTGCATACTGCCCACCAGTCAGACTTCGTTGCTCCCTGTCTCGGATAAGCTGTGAAGTACATGAGCTGAGCTTGAGTTGCTAGGACAAATGGTTCGTAGCCTTGATATATACGCTTGTAGTTTATATCCACAAGACCATGCTTGTCAATTTTCTAACCTTGATTTTAATCGGATCGAACAATTCACACTTGAACAACACGATCATTGCAGGTTCTCTGCCATAATTATACGTCAACTTCACAATCTCTCGCAAGATGCCAAAAATATCATTTCCTGGATCGACGTCTTTGTAGTTTGAAGATTTGAAACACAAACAACTGTTTTTCGTAGAATCAAGATCAAGGAAGCTGTCTCTGATCGGAGCATTTGTCCACTAGAACCGAAAGCTATTGATACAGTAACTTGGCCATATTTTAACAAAAGTAATTAGTCCCTTGGTAAGAGTTCTAATTAATACAATCTCGGGTGAAATTAGACGATTGACCCGAATACCAAAGAAGAGATAGTAAGTTATTTATTGCGCAGTTGCATTAAAAGATGCCAGTAATTACCAGGTACTTACATATTTGCTCAACCAAGAAGGAAAATGATGTCTCATTTCTTGTTCTAATGCTTCGTCTGTTAGCTAGGGTCTAACCGACCTCAACTCATCATTATATATGCTGAAAAACAATGAAGCAATCGCCGATTAGTACAATAATATTAGCTTATACTATTATATTGAGATGACGTAAACTCATCATTAATTACTTACCCCACTAACTTCTCCACTTCATTCTCATCGCAATTGAGTAATACATACAACTGAGCAGCCCTTAGCTCTTCGTCATTCAAATATCTCTTCTTCATTTTCCCCGAAGGCTTTCCGGACGCATTGAATACTTTCAGTATTCCATCATTAGATTCTTGATAATCGTCGTCGTTTCTCGGAGCCCTCATTCTATTCGTAGCAACATGAGGTTTGAAATATGTCGAGCAGAAGTTTGTAATCTCCTCGAGAATATAGGCTTCACAAATAGAACCCTCGACCCGAGCCTTGTTTTTCACCTTCATCTTTAGGTGGTTCAAATGTCGCTCAAACGGGTACATCCACCGATAACCGACGGACCCAACAACACGTGCCTCGTAGGAAAGATGAATTGGCAAATGCTCGAAGAATCTAGGAGGAAATACCTTCTCGAGCTTGCACAGTATTACCGTAATATAGTTCTCCTGCTTTTCTTGACGATCGACGAGCAACTTACTAAAACAAAGATCTCTGAAGAATATGCTAAGTTCGGTCAATGGATCCCAAACAACCAGGGGTAAGAATTCCCAAAATGCAAACGGAATTAACCTCTCCATGAATACGTCACAATCATGGCTCTTCATACCTGTCAGTTTGTTCTCCTTGAGGTCGACGCATCTTCTCAAGTTCGAAACATACCCATTTGGAAATTTTAGACCTTGAATCCACCTACAAAGTCTCACTTATCCTTCTTCTCTAGTGAGAAAATTGCCTTAGGCTGCTTCAACTTCCCATTCCTGTCCTCTATCAAATACAATACAGGACGTCTACATATTTTTTCCAAGTCCAATCTAGCCTTTGGATTGTCTTTCGTCTTCCCCTTTACGTCTATGACAATATTAAATATGTTGTCAAACACATTCTTCTTGATATGCATGACATCAAGGTTATGTCTAATCAGATTGGTGCTCCAATATGGCAGATCCCAGAATATACTCTTCTTCGTCTAGTTATGAGTGCGACCAAATCCGTCACACTTGTAGCCCGTAACAGGTACTTCAATAGCTCTTGGTAAATCTTTTACCTCTTCCCATATCGTCTATTCGGGCTACCTTGGCAAGGGATTAGCTTCTCCATAACGCCAGCACGAAAAGCATTCATGTTCCTCCGGTACGGATGATCCTTCGGCAGGAATTATCGATGACAATCAAGAAGTACAGTTTGCCCTCGTGTTTTCAAACGGAAAGCCTTAGTGCGGTCCATGCAATACGGACATTAAAGATGACCATGTGTGCTCCATCCAGATAACATACCATAGGCAGAAAAGTCGTTGATGGTCCACATAAGTGCTGCCCGTATCTGAAAATTTTCTTTTCTAGATACATCGTACATGTTAGAACATACTTCCCACACTTGATTCAACTCATCAATCAATGGCTGTAATGCACATCGATGTTCCTTTTCAGATTGTTCGGACCTGGGATAATAACGATGAGGAACATATACGGAGTCTTCATGCACATCCAAGACGGTAGATTATAAAGAGTGACGATCACAGGCCAACACGAATATTGGGATCCCGAAAGTCCGACTGGGGTAAAACCATCGGAGCAGAGACCCAATCTGACATTACGCGGATCAGAAGCAAAATCTGGATACTCTCGATCAAAGTGCTTGCATGCTTCTCCATCATATGGGTGATCCAACACTCCTTCGGTCTGTTCCCGCTTATGCCAACTCTTGTTTTCTGCAGTTTCCTTCACCATAGACATTCGCTGCAACCGCGACGTCAGCGACAAGTGGTGCATCGAATCGGTAGGCTTCTTGGCACCGACAGACTTTCCTCTACCACTGCCCTTGTAGCGATCGGCCCTACAAAATCTGCAGGCATCTTCATCCTTGTCGTCTTTATAGTACAACATGCACCCGTTGCGATATGCATCAATTTTCTCGTATCCCATCCAGAGCGATCTCACCATCCTCTTAGACCGACAGAAGTCTTTAGGCAACTTAGCACCCTCAGGCAATATTTCTATAAGCAACTCCATAAGACGGTTATACCAATCTTGCGACATGTTAAATCAGATTAGATGCTCAACAATCTTGTAACCACCTCCAACGGTGAATGATCCTCACAGCCAGGATATAATGGAGTCCTTGCATTCTCCAGCAACTCCATGAACTATGTAGCATCGACGTTCGGTGCCTCCTCAGGTGCATCATGATCGTTCGGATCGAAACTAGGTCCCGTCGCATCAAAAACCATGTTCAGCAACTCAGTGTCGTAAGTAGCGTTATTGTGGACTTCTACATAAGGCTCATACTCCAATGCTAAAGACACAAGTTCTCCGTGCACGCTCCACTGATAGTAATTCGGCATGAAACCCTTCGAATATAAATGATACGTGACTTCCACTTCTAGATGATATTTCAAGTTGCGACATCTCACACACGGACACTTAATTTTGGTACCGTCCATGTACTGAGGGATCGGCTTGGCAAACTACAGGAACTGTTGTACACCCTCTATGAATTCATCCCGTACACCGTACATGTCATCAAGATGATGGTTGTACATCCACGAACGATTTTGTAAGTAGTAATTCATATCCATATCCAATTGAGGATAATTCTGTAAGGTAGATACATGAACATTGTAGTCAGTGAATGAATGTTAAGGCAGTTTAGATATGGGTGTGCAATTTAGATAGAGGTCAGTAGAGAGTGACAGTTTAGAGAAAACTAAGATTATTGGTGACATGTCACTCATTGACACTTCTTCACTATTACTCATAAATGAATTAGCCGTCTCAGTGGTGATCATTGGTGAGCACTTGTGAGTATCATTTGGTGGGCACTAGTGAGTATCAAGTTTCGGTATGAGTTCGTCGAGCGATCCCTCCAGCAGTTTTAGTAAGATTTATGGATGCCAGGCTAGCCATGGGAATACACTTATTTTATATTATCTGCTTATGTTATCATTTTCAGGCCAATGAACTGAAGAGAGAAGATCTTAAAGATTCAAAGGTAATTTCTTTACTATTTTTCCAGTTATAGCTGTAAGCAAAGTGAGTGGTGCATAACTAGCTTCAAGTTTAGCTTGAAAATTTAATATTGTTTTGATAATCGTTCAGCAAGTTGAGTTTGGGTTACGTAAGTTATCATTTGGCACATGAAGGAACAAGCTTCATACAAAGACAACAAAACACTTTACAAAAAAAAGATTATTAATTTCTATTTGAAGCTAATCATGGACAATCATGTAGCTTGAGCAACTCTTGCCAACATAAATAAATTATTTAGATGGGTTTTATATCAGGCCAAGTATTCTTGGGCAGATTGCTGGAATTGTGTTTCTTTTGCGTAAGTTGTAGCAGTACCATAAAAGTTGATTATAGAGTTGGTATATCTGACATGTGCAGTGGCTAGTAGTGAGATATGCATATTTAATTTGGAACATATTAAAACGGCTATTAAGATGGCTAAGCAGGAGGGGGTTTCAATTTGTAACATATTAAAATAGCTAGTAGTGAGGTTTATGTTGACTGCATCTATTTTGTTCTTTCTTCTTTTTCCAATCTTTGATAAGGGTATGCTCTGTTGCCTGTGCACAAATGGTAAATGACCAACAAATGTCCATCTAGACAAGAGCAGCGCTCACCAATGATTTTAATTAGCATTAACAGTGGGAAAAAAATTATTACTAAATTGTAGAATAAACCCCTCAAGTTTTATCCTCAAAAAGCTCATAAAAATATAAGAAGACCAAGCAAACTTAGTATTTATCATAGCTAGAATCCATCATTTAATTAATAAGGGTATGTTAGAACGAACACATAAATGAATGAAAATAGAGAAAAAATAAATACAAAGGTCTAACACGGTTCATTCATAGTGGCCTACTCCATAGACGAAGATTGAAGATAGTTTTAACAGTTACCTCATCCCTCTAAAAAATTAAATTAAAAATACACCAGTTGATCTCGATTCTAATCCCATGCCCTCCTATTCCATCATGGTCTTCTAATTTTTTTGTTCCCCAAAATATTAGTTATCGAATTTGATTAAAATGGACCAAAAACTAAAAGGAGAGACCATTTAAGACATACACAAATATCTAGATATTCTTTAATGTATTTGCCACAACAATAATGCTTTGAAGATTCAAATAAAGCATTGTACACGATGACAAGATTAATGAACAACATCCCTAGATATCACAATCTTAATTCCAATAGTGCTAATCCTCTTGCAAATTATATGGTTTCCCATGATAGTTCACCCCTCGCAAATAAATACATAATTTCTTATAAGCGTCTCAACCCCTTGTTGAAAGAACACTTGGTGTTCCTTAAGTGACTCGTTCTTTTTATAATTAGGCATCCTCTAAGAGTGACTTACCTCCGTGAATAAATATTTTTGTCATCTCAAATGACTACCAGGTTTATTAGTAGTGTGAGACCTCTTATTCCTTTATAATTATCCCTAAATATATTTTTTGACATTTCCACAATAATTTTGATTCTTCCAGGAAAATCTAGGGCCTTCTTATATAGTAGTACATTCTCGCGTGTTAGCTTGTAAAATATTTCTTCCTCCGGCCCCTCCGCTGCCCTGCATCCCCCTCGACCCCTACCCCCACCAGTCCCACCCCCTCTCCCCGCTGCCCGGGCTACTATCTGTACGCCTCCGCGTTGCCACCCACCACCAGGAACGACCGCCGTGCACGGGCCAACGATGGCAGCATAGCAGTGTGTGGGCACAACAGAGTACAAAAAGAGAAAATCTAGGGTTAGGGTTTACCTTTAGAGGAGGGGACGACAGAGGAGGGGACAGCTCTCGACGACGGACGAGGGGCGGAGGAGCGGGCAGGCGGCGGAGGGGCAGAGGCTCTCGACGACGGAAGAGGCGACAGAGGAGAACTCCTTCGAAATGAAATTTGAGAGAGAGAGATGGGTCGGGAATAGCGGAAAATGAAAATTCTGAATCGTTATAGTAAAAACTTAGCGACGTCGGTTAAAGACGTCGCTAACTTTAGTGATATTAACAATGTCTTAGTCAATACGTCGGTAAGCCTCGCTAATATTAGTGATATTAGGGACGTTCACCGACATATCCATGACGTACATTTTTTAATGAAAAACATAGTCACTATACGCCGCCGAACGTCGCTGATAGTGACGTCTTGTGACGTCCTGCTGTTACGTCGCTAATTTATTAAAATTTAGCAACGTTTTTGTCCAACGTCGCTAATTACGTCGCTAAATTGAATTATTCTAGTAGTGTGCTATGCAAGAGGAATTAAACCAATTCGAACAAAATCAAGTTTGGGAACTTTTCCCAAGCCCATTGATCATCCGGTCATTAGCACTCGTTGGGTATTCCGAAACAAACTGAACGAGAATGGTTTAGTAACTCGTAATAAGGCTCGACTCGTAGCTCAAGGATACAATCAAGAAGAAGGTATTAACTACGATGAGACCAATGCTCCAGTTGTCAGATTAGAATCCATTTGCATGTTATGTGCATTTGCATGTTTTCATAATTTCAAATTATTTCAAATGGATGTTAAAAGCGCAATTTTGAATGGTTTTATACAAGAAGAAGTTTATGTAGCTTAACCTCCAGGTTTTACTGATTTCAAAAATCCTGATTATGTTTTCAAGTTGAAGAAAGTATTATACGATTTGAAACAAGCCCCTCGTGCTTGGTACGATCGTCTAAGCTCTTTTCTACTTGACAACGATTTTTCAAAGGGAAAAGGTTGACACTACACTGTTTATAAAATCTTTAAATCATAATCTTCTTTTGATTCAAATCTATGTAGATTTTGGATCCACTGATGAATCTCTTTGTCAAGAATTTTTAAAGTGTATGAAAAATGAGTTTGAGATGAGCATGATGTGAGAGCTAAAATTCTTTTTCGGACTACAAATCAAACAAACCAACAATAGGATGTTCATAAATCAAGCAAAGTACACAAAAAATTTATTAAAGAAGTTCGACCTGGAAGCAGTCAATCCACTTAGCACTCCAATGGCGACTTCAACCAAGCTTGATATTGATGAACAAGGCAAACCCGTCGACATACGTAAGTCTCGAGCTATGATCGGTAGCTTACTGTACTTAACTGCTAGTCGACCTAATATTATGTTTAGTGTTTGCTTGTGTGCACGTTTTCAAGCCAATCCTAAGGAATCACATCTGTGTGCAGTTAAGCGTATCTTCCGATACCTTAAAGGCACTTCTTCTATCTGCTTATGGATCCTAAAACTACGTCAGTTTACTTAACCGGTTATTCTTATGCTGATTTTGTCGGATGCAAAGTGGATAAAAAAGGACCAGCGGCACATGTCATTTCCTAGGAAAAGTCCTAGTCTCTTGGTTTAGCAAGAAGTAAAATTCTATCGCATTATCAACAACTGTATATCACCGCAGGACATTATTGTGCACAAATTTTGTGGATGAAGCAAACTTTAAAGACTTTGGATTACATTTCACACACATACCCATTTTCTGTGATAACACTAGTTCTATTAATTTGACTAAGAATCCAATATGGCATTCTCATACTAAGCATATCAAGATTCGACCTCATTTTCTTAGAGATCATCAATAAAATGGAGATATATACCTTGTATACATAGACACACAGAATCAATTGGCTGACTTTTTCACAAAACCTCTAGCGGAAGATCGTTTCAATTATTTACATCAAGAATTAGGAATTTTAGATGTCAATAATATTAATTATTTTTTTATTAATTAATTTATTCAATACCCAATAACTATTTTTGAGACAAGCCTACAAAGAGTCTGTCTGTCACCACGACTACGGTCGAAGCGAAGCGGTACTTAATTATTCCTCGGTGAACTCCCGTTAGTTGGGACAGTACTCCTACAGCTAATCTGAAACAAATACTGAGTAAAGAAAATTAATTTATAAAATAATATTAATTATATTATTTGAAGTTTAAAGTTACTAAACTTTGAATTAAATATTTGAAATGAGTTGATGAAAAGGATGTAGCCCACAAAAATTTTATTTAAAAACCTAGGAGAACCCTAGGCGAATTCGGCCCGAGTTCTGTCCGAATTCGGCTAGAGTTCTGTTGGTGCTGTAAGTTTTTAACTCAGAACCCGAGGCCTCCTCCTCTTCATCTCTTCCAAATTATATCATCACAGCAGCAGCAGCAGCCGAAGGACCCCCCGAACCCTAGCTCTTCTCCACTCCTTTTCTTCCAATCTACATGGAAAAATCCATCCAAAATTTAATTCGTACAGAGAATTGTGTCCTCTACAACATACTTGATTCTCGGAAGATATAACTCCTTTCCTCTACTTTCAAATTCTTAGGGTTATCTAGTTTTGGGAAAGAATGCCTAAGGGATTCAATCCTTTCAAGAGGAAGAAGACTAATGCCAGTGAAGAGGCATCGTCTTCCGATCCGAACATGGATTCACTCTTTTCTACTGTCTAATCGGGTGACGGCGTGTCGGATGAGTTTTACTTCAAAACTCATGACTAAGCTTTGCTATAGTATGCCGACTTTGCTATGCGTACAATATGCACACGTGCTCCGATCAAATGGACTGTATCTCCAGATCATCGTCCTTTGTTTGAGGCATTAAGTTTATACCGTCTCGTTATCCAATAATTTTCTATAGCTACTAATGCCCTTAGACTATTCTACTGTAACTTCGTATTAGATACTTTTATCGTAAGAACTCGTGTTGGCAGGATCAATATCGAGTTCGATGATGTGTTGCTAGAAAAAATCCTTGGTTTTCCAAACGAAGGTGTCCCGCTCGATGACATCACCGACTTCAACTTTCCCGAGGGCACGACTCTTGTTAGTTTCAAGAATGAGCTTTGTGCGCCAGGACGTGCTCATCCTGAAAAGTTCAAGGCTAATAACTTAAACTTGTTTAACTACGAGTTACATTACATCATCTATTCCACTAATCTTCCAAAATCTACTTCGAAAGATGATGTCACTACACTAGAGCTTTCTGTCCTATATCACATTCTTTAGGAAATTCCTTTTTTTGCCCCTAAGACTATCATCCAGATGATGGGTAGATGTCGCAGAAGAGACCGCAATCTCTCTTATGCGATGCTTATCCCTCATATTTTCCAGCATTTTGATATCGATTTATCTACTTGTGCTCTGGACCTTGAGCCCAAGTTTCTTAATCTTTCTCGTCGTAGCATTGCCACTACTCCTATACCTCCTGCACCTGCTCCTACTGCACCTGTTCCTCCTCAGACCTATCCTATAACTTTTGAGGGTATCCATCAGCACCTTTCGGATTTGCAGACTTTCTTTGTTGACACTTCCCGGGAACATGAGTTCCGTGACGTGACTCGATTCTAGGCTATTGCCAACTCGTTTGCTGATCTCCGATTTGCTCAGATGGGTCATTTTGGTAGTTCTCTTCCTAGAGACCCTACTGTTTCTGGTTACCGCATTGAGGATGAGGCGATCCATTCTCTGTTCCAGCCAGGGAATGCTTATGATTGGTACCATAGTTCTGGTGCTACTCTACACACCTTTTGAGCTGGCACATCTGGAGCTGGTCCATCCGGACATGGTGGACATGCTGGCACTGCAGATGATGATGATGATGAGGATGATATGTGATTTTAGACATTCTTGTCTATTTGTAGTACTATTGAGACTGTTTTATTGTCTTTGTTTACTTGGAAATGCTCCGACAATCCAAGCTAGTATCAGTACTCTTATTATTTACGTGGTTCTGATTTCCTTTGTTGCTTTTATCTGATGAACATGTTATATGCTTTTTTCAGAATATTTTTATTCAGTTTAGCATTATTCCATATTTCTCATAGCATTATCTTTTATTATGCTTCTATATAAACTGCCTGTGAAATATTTTCTGCTTATCACATTTTTTACTGTTTGTGACATTTATACCATGGCTGTGAATTTTTTTATCTATATATATTTTGTGTTTCTTCACTGATTGTTACTTATGCATATATTGCGGGGGAGCTTTCTCTTTACAATTATTTTGCTAAGTGACTACGGGAAAGAAATAAGGTCTAACATCTTCGATTATTTCGATTATAAAAATACATGATATGAATTTTTTGGTACAATTTGTTTTGATAAAGACCAAAGATGTTATATCGGTTAAGCTTTGTTAATTATCAAAATGGGAGAGATTGTTGGCCCATTGGTCATGGTCAAACCTTATTTTAATAATTGATCAAACTCTGTCTCAATATACGGAGCTACTCAGATGTTTACTCAAGATGTTTTGGACACTTGGACACTGATCAAGATTGGATATCTACTCAAACTATGTTTGCCACTCGAGTCTGTATTTTTTATGCAATGTAATTTTTACTTCTATTGAGTCTAGGAATACATTGTACACCAAGTCGTACTAGCAAATAGGCTATCCAAAATCGTTTTCAAAAATGACCTATGTTTTGAAAACCATCTCTTATTTACAAAAGCTTCTGAAGGATTTCAAAAAGCCCAAAAATATTTCCTTAAAATATTCCTGACCAACCCTGACAGAACTCGGCCCAAATTCGGCTAGAGTACGGTTAGTGAACATTATGTGAACGTTGGATTTTTGAACTTGGTCTTCCTTCAGTTGCTGATTGTTACGAAGAGTTCTGTCCGAATTCTGCCCAAATTCTGCCAGAGTTCTGCCTTTGGAAAACTATAAATAGAGAGGAATTCTGATCATTTCAAATCACTCATTCACTTTTATCTCTTCTCTTCTAAAGCTTACATTTCTTCCAAAGAGTTCTAAAAAGCTTTCATTTTCAAATCCCAAGCCGGTTACAATTTTCTAATTAATATGCCAGTACGGTGTGGTCTAGAAGATTTTAGAGAAATTATAATCAGAGGCTTGATTGAAGAACGACTCTTCAAAATTGAAGTTGGTCGAGTTCTTCGTATCAAAGCTCGCGTCTGTAGAAGTTGCAAGGACTTCGTATGAAAACTTGCAGGATTTTTCAATAGTGGATTCAACTGGAAGCTAGAGTTCTTCCGACTGGACTAGTCCTCACAAGAAGGAAACCAGTATACATCGTTGTGTTTGTGTTTGCCTTTTGATCTGTTTTCTTTACAGTTATTACTTTGTGATTATTGATATTATTTCTGTGATCTAACTACTAACAAGTTTTTATTTAGCAATATTCTGCTGCCTACTCTATTCACCCCCCTTTAGAGTATTTTGCTTTACGATTTTGTTCCTACAGAAGAAACGATCATGTACACATGGATCCATGGTCGTCCCAACAGCATGTTATAATTTATGTCAGCATCGATGACATAACAAGTTACTTTAGTGTGGAGATCGTCGATTTGGCACTTCAAGCAAATTTTGCCCAGAGGCTCGCTCTTTCTTGCATTTAAGCTGCTGATTGTTGTGTTTGATGCAGTCAGCCGATGCATCGGAATCCCTAGAGTTTGGAGCAGACTCCTTAGGATGATGTTGAGAGAGGAGCCCAGGTTGTTGTGGATGCGATCGACATTAATGGCACCGATATACCCTGTATAGTACTGAGGCCTATTGTGCCGGTTGTTCTTTAATAGCATGTCTTGTTGGGTTAAGGTGATACTGGGGATCACTTCGACCATGTTGTGAAAATATGGGCAGGCCACAGGGTCTTCCTTTGGTGGTCGAACCTGAGTGAGGAAGGACTCGACGTTCTCCAGGGCTTCGCTGAACACATCTCGGGTCTCTTTGGAGAGACGAAGAATCTCGAAGAGTGACAATCTAGCCGGGGTGTTAGCTAACTGTGCCAGTATATCGATGTTGTAATATTTGATAGGCCCTATTGTCGAGTCTTTTCTGAGATGCTTGTCAAAGCGAACCTCCTTTTGCTTCAGCTTATCTGTGGCAGGAGTCTGAGGTAGGTCTACCTCTGATATATCAGGAATATGGGTTATAGTTGATGGAGGCTCTGCCTCCTCTGAAGCCTGGTTCTCCTCTTGCTGCTGCGCGAGCGAGTGGTCACCAAGGTGTCATTGGTTGAAGTCGAGACCATGCGACATGTCCTGACCTTTTTCCCTTTGACAGAAGGGATTATGGGCCCCATCACGTCGGAAGTAAGGTCGAGGTGGACCAACATGACCTCGTCTCATGTTGTGGAGAATAGGATGAGCCCTTGAGCATTGTCACGTACAGGTAGAAGATTGACTACTTCCATTGTCGCCTTCGAGATGGGGATGACCCCGTCCTATGCCGTCGTGGTTGAAAAACTTCCAAACTGGCGAGTAACCATGTTGGTCGTGATAGTCTTTTCTTCATAGTCAAGTGATATGACTTTGGCATCGATGAGGCTCTCATTCTATCCTTTCAATACGTAGCAATCTTGTATCGAATGCTGGACATACTGATGATAATGGCAGTATTTAGGGTTGTCCACCTTCTCCAGTTCGTCGGGTACCTTGGTATTGGGAGAGACAGCTTGCCACTCTTTGTCAGCATATTAAAGAGTTCCAGCATATCTTCGTTGTTAAAAGAGTAAGTCTCCCTTACCTTCTGCGCTTCTGCAGACTTACGGTTCATGGTTACCGAACCTTTGGTGATGTTGACGGTCATGGCTTGCTTACCTTTTCTATCATTGGGATTGTTGCTAGACGAACGTCTCCCTTGTCTTCAAGAGAAGGAAAGTTCTGTCCCAGGAGCTGTGCTTCCTGAGCTTTCTTTTGTGCCATATCCTCCTCTGTAATAAAAGACATCCACTCTGTGCAAGGAGCACTATGCCACAATTTTATTGTAGACAGCATGTTCTTGCGACATGAGTCCATAAGCATGGGCTCGGGCATACCAGGCGGTAGCCTTAAGGCTACCTAATGGAAGTGCTTAATATATGCGTGGACATGCTCCTTCTTTTTTTGGACGACCTCCATGAGAGTTGACATTTTCATGTCCATCCCTTCTTTATAGAATCGATCTACGAATAGAATCTTTAGGACCTCGAACGATGAAATACAATAGTCTTGAAGGCTGTAGAACCATTCATAGGCTCCTATGAAGATGTTGGTAAGCAGGGCATCGTCCTTCGGCAAGTACCCTATTACTGAGGCAAAGTACCTCAAGTATCATCGGGAAGACTCATTTTCCTCGTAGGACGTGAGCGTCTGCAGATTGTACTTGGGAGAATAAACTATATTGTCCCATTCGACAAGATATGGCTGCCGAATCCCCATCTTCTGGAGTGCTGCTTGCTTCTCTTTGGCATCGTAGCGAGCATACAGTTCCTTGATGGCCTGCTGTATCTCGGTTGACATTAACGGGGCTGTAGTCGATGGAGTAGATGACGATGGTCCCGCCTGATGGACGGCGGGCAGTTTGCTGGATCGATTATTGGCTGCTGGACCAGAAGCAGGTATGGAGGCAGTGGGTACCAAATTTCCCTTGATCTCCAGCATGAGAGAAGATAGAGTCTTTATTATGGCATTTAACGTATCGAGGCTCGTCTCAAGAGCTTCGATACGTTTCAGATGTTCAGGCGCTTCGCCATTGTCCGCCTCATCACCCTCGGCCATAAATACGAACCTTGTGTGTGGATGGGTGTAAGGGATGGTAGATCCTTCGTTCTCTGGCTCAGATGTTCAAGCCATATCATCCTGAGGATAGACTAGTAGGTTGCAGTCTTCCTCAGACTCATTACGGTTGCTACATCTAGTCTGGTGGCTAGCTGCGCCTATGGAGGCATCCATATCGTATGGCCCCACCTCAGATTGGAACGCGACGTTGTCATGCACAGTGGGAGGTTGGCTACACCCAGCATCTGACCTGGCACCCAACGGAGATTTGGAACGTGTGCCTTAGAACACACCTATGCTGGGTACCTTTGCCTTGCTACTCTCGGGCCGCTTCTTGGGCTTGGTGGCCGGTACGGAAGGATTCTTGGATGACTTCTTGAGAATTTTAGAACCCTGTGCCGCCTTACACGTGGTGACACAGAGTTCATCTTCTTTCTTGCTCGCCGACCCCCTATTGAGTCTCTGACATGTAGTCGACGTCGGTTGAAGTCTTTGAAAGATGGAGCGCCTCTACAATGGTAGTACAACCGCCTGTTGACAATATCAGTTGATGGTAATCTAGGTACAAGAATGCCTTGATTTAGGCATGACCTGCGCCACCGATTCTTCTTCTGCTTGGGACAGCACCAGGTCTTCCGTCGTGGTACCCCTATTGTTCATGCAGGGATGCTGCACGTGGGTACGATCAGAGAGGGTTTGGCAAGGCAGACTCCTATCATGCTTGCAGGAACGCTGCTCGTACGAGTCTCTCTCTACAGGATGTACCCCCTAGCTTGCATCACACACAGGGGTGCTCAAGCGACAGAGGGGTTCAACTGGTCGAGGCATTAGAGCACGGGGACCAGTCTTGTATAATTTTCCATCGACAGCACGTGTGACTGTCAATGTGGGCCTTTGGTAGGTCATAGGCATGGTACGTTTGTTGTATGAGGCACGTACTATCTTGGATTTCTTTCTACTACCCCCAGCGGGTATATAGTATTCAGAATCGAATGAAGGTTCGCCTAATGGGAAGGCGATTCTGTCGAAGAATGATCTTCTTGCCGATAATACTCCCGTCGTGAGAGGTTGAACCAGTGCGCGCTCCTTCGGCATTATGACTTCGTCAGGCCTGCCATAGAGACACCATCTTCCTTGCCATACTTTCCTAGGGTGGGAATCGAGCGATGAGATATGGATGTAGCAGCTGAAACCTTCTCCGGGGCTTCGGCGTTAAGGGGGTTCTGGATTGCAGTTCCCTCCGTTGTGCTGCTCGTCGCAACTGTCTTGGTCCTCCAGACACGTCGAGTCTTCTTTGGTTTTATGAACCGCTTCGAAGGATTCGACTTCTCATCGGAAAGAAGATCTTCAAAAGCTTGTTGTTCGAAGCGTACAACCAGCATCTCCTGGGAAGATCCCAGCAAGTTGTCGCTAGTTTGCATTACCATCTTCTCTTGGAGAAGAAGGTAGTCCCCAGCAGAGTCACCATTTTGTTCGACATCTCAAAACGTTGAACGAACTTTTTGCTTATTGAACGTAAAAAGGCCTGTATACAGAGAAGGAAGTTCTAAACAGGATATTCTAAGTACAAAAGGAAAACCTATGTACGGAGAAGGAAGTCCTAAATAGGATATTCTAAGTACAAGGGGAAGACCTGTGTACAAAGATGGAAGTACTAAACAGGATATTCTAAGTACAAGGGAAAGAGTTTCTGGGAAAGTGTGACGGTGGAGATCGAATACTACAACAGCTCTTTTACTCCGTTGACGATCTGACGATGGGTTGAACTTGCTCTGACTTTCTGATACCTTTGATGGAACTCTAGGGTTGCCAATCAAGAGGATTCCTGGAGCTGGAGATTTGATATTCGGTGGTCTCTCTGGTTGAAGGAAAACTCTTTCTTTTTATAGGAGAAGAAATGATATATGCGATGTGCATTAGGGTTTTCAGATATGAAGGAATCTGCCATCATTGTACGGTACGAGCTTCTACGGCACTGACACGTGGCAGAAATTGAGATTCTCCTCAATCGAGATATCAGGTGGTTATCAAAATAAACGAAGGAGGAGACGCATGGCGTGTGCCGATTTGCTTGTTTGGATGCAACCAAGTAAATCTTAGGATTTTATCTCATATTTGGATTCTGATTGATCCTTGTCTATGATTTAAATCAGTTTGATAAGATATCAATCATGATTGATTCCAATCCTATCTTCGAGAGAGTCGGTTTAAACAAACCGACTGGGTGGGACCATGCTTCCTACACCTCTAGCGAAGTCAAAGTAGTGCGGTGCTTCTGGGGCGACGAGTAGACCGTTCTTCTGGAGAGAACGGAGCCTTTGTGCTTTCAGGCAACGAGTGGACTATATTTCAAAGAGGACGGAGCCTTTGTGCGTATGAGCGACAAGAAGGCTGTATTTCGAGCGACGAAGTCACTGTGCATTAGGACGACGAGTAGGCTTGTGCTTCAGGTTGACAAGGTTACTGTACTTTTGGAGTGGCAGGCGAACTCGTGTTGGATGCAATGGTATCTCCCAAGTCTCTGACGAAAGATAGTTGAGCTTCTAGGTCGGAGCAGAGTGCTGCACCGTTGGAGTTTAGGTGATGTGAAAAACATCACCAGTCGGCACCTGAGGTTGGCGCAGTAATGTAGCTGCGCCTCTAGATTGAAGGCATTAGCTTTGAAGTATTCTTTTAAAGAGCAATGAATGATCGCTCCTTAATGAACGACTCCCTCTTAATTGCCACCGTTACTTGGAGAATTTCAAGGGGTCCTAGGATAGTCTAGGGCTTAGTTGAATAAACTTTATTTAATGAGGTTCATCATGCTGAGTCCTAGGTTCATCCCATTAATGTGGGAACATTGACCGTCAGCCATGTAGCCTGCATTTTAGACCACTCTCGCCCTATATAAAGGGGAAGTTTCTTCTGAAGAGTCACATCTTCTTCCTCTTCTTGTCCTTCAACACCATGCTAGATCCATACTTAGCTTTGAGCGGCGGTTGGCCTTGCCTAAGTCATATTTTGGTTGAGGATTCTTTCGTTCAAAGGGGCTATGCCTTCGTAGAAGAACTGTTGATGAGCCTTGGAACGTGCTGGAACGTTTTTCATGAGGAGTTCAAACCTGGGCGATGCCTTGGAGGTCTTTGACGTCCTGACGACCTAGCTTGTGGGTGGATGGACAACCCGAAGAGCCACAGGTTATGCTCTGCCCTGCCCATTTTGGGCTTTTTAGACCTTCTGTGCCTTCTGGAAACCCGGGCCAATTGCTGCTTCAGGAAGTTGCTCGCTTCAGTCGAGTAGCTGATGCACTTTTGAAGGTTTGCGCCTACAAAAAAGTCAGAATACGCTTCAATGGGGTTCAATCTTCCAGTATGTGCACCGAGAAGAAGGGGGACTGCGCTTTGACGAAGACTAAACCCCTTGTAGACTCCTCTAGGCTTTGCTGAATCTGTAATCGATCCTTTATAGAAGAATAGGGTTGGTCCTTTATATGTAGCCTTGATGAGTCTGTACAAGACCTTTATAGACATGATAATAAAATAACTTTCTTCAATATCTTCTGTTTTGTCTTTTTAACACTCTGTCTGCACAATTGTCTTATTTGGGCTGTGGTGGAGGAATATCGTCAGCTGAGATTTTTTATGCTTCTACAAGCGTGTGTGTCCAAATCTCCATGCTCGGGTGTGTCCATGTGTCACGTGTCTGTTCTATAAGAGATCAAAGTGAGAGGGAGGTACCGAGATGGGGCGCTGGAGGCAGCGTAGGCGAACGGGCCGCTGGAGGCAGATGAGGTGCTGGATTCTGAGGGAGGAAGGGGGTTAGAGCGGCGTTGGGGTGTCAACGGGTGGGTCGCGGGGGGTGGAGGAGAGTGATGGTCGCCGGGTCGGGGGTCTGGAGGTCAGGGGGAGGGGACCGGAAAATATTTTTTGGGAGTGACAAAAATGAAAAGTCGAACCAGGGAAGCATTATTTGAAGTAATTTAGTGACGTTATTAAAAACGTTGTTAACCGTCGCTATGTTTTAATATACTGCGACACATAAGATAGTGAGTCGCTAAACATTGCTGATAATAAAAATATAGCGACGTTCACTGTCTATTACATGATATTTTTTTATTACATAAATGTAGTCACAGTACGTCGCTGACAGTAGCTAACAATGACATATTACAACGTTTTATATATTCATCGCTAATTTCCAAAATATTAGCGACATTTTATTCAAGTGTCGCTAATTTTGTCGCCGATATGACTTATTTTGGTAGTGAGGACAAAGTGCACTTAGGCAGAGTCCCACGAGGCACGTGGATTGAGATGAAAGAGATTCTTCAGAAAAAATACCTCCCACTATCCAATAGAGACCATCTAATGGTCCAAATGACTACATTTCATCAGGGTAACCTCTCAGTTATGACTATATGACTAGGTTCGACGAATTGATGTCTCGTTGTGAGATCATTGAGGACCCTTGATTCATGCTCTCATAATTTTGATCTGGCTTGATATATGAATCTAGACGTAAAATTAAACCTTTGAAGGCGACTACTATAGTAGATGCCTACCAAATAGCACTCGAATTTGAGCAACATCAAAAGTTCTTCAACTACAATAAATCTTACTAACAAAAGCACAACCTAAATGGCAGTATGAATAGCCCATTAAGCCACGTAAGATTGGATATAAAAAAAGAGAAAACCTCTATGATTGAGGGTAAGGGACCCAAGTGCTAAATTGTCAAGGTATTAGACACTTTGCTCATGAGTGTCCCTCTATTAACTTGGACTTGGTTAGGGACTCAAATGACTCAAGGGATGACTCAGAGTCTGAACTTGATAGAGTTAAAGAAGGAGCTAATGATTTTGAAATTGATTTAACCTCCTCAACTGCATCGTCACATGTGCTTAGACGCATCCTCGCTACACCTGTAGGTGAGGTAGACTAGAAATGCAATCATATTTCTCACACCTTCATCAAAATTAATAATAAAATTTGTAAGCTGATGATCGATGGAGGAAGTTGCGTTAACGGTATTGCCAAGACGGGTTTAGAGATGATAGGACTTAAGGTCGAGAAACATCTCAAGCCCTACAGTGTTATTGAGTTGACAAGACTACAAACTCTGTCACTCAAAAATGCCTGGTTCCTATAAAGTTCTTTGTCATATAAAGATAGCATATGGTGTGACGTCCTTCCAATGGACGTTACACACATTTTATTGGGAAGATGATGGCTTAATGACCTAAATGTTACTAATTTTAGGAAGAGAAATATGTATATGTTATATTATTTGTTATTATTATAAAACTGTGCGTCCAAGTCACACTTGGGTGCAAGCGACTCTATCGTTCGTTATTTTGCTTTTATTTATTTCTCTTGCATTGACTTAGTCTAGTGACCACCTATTATTGATGAGGTATTGGTATATCTCATACGGCCTTGACACATGATCATCACGAGTTATAAGTCACATGTAGGACACGTACTCGCGTAGTCGACTGGCCACAGATACATAGGAGACGTACGACGGTTAGGAGTAACTGCCAATAGAATTGCATGCTAGAGGACTTGGCAGTTACTAGAGGTTCATATGGGACGTGGATGTGACACTACTAGGCATTGAGTGGGGAGGATAGTTCCTTAACGTATGGGCCACATATGCACTTTCCTATTCTTGATCCTGCTGGCCTTTGACATTCGAGGAATGTTATGCTTTGAGGTCCCTGGTATCCTGGTGGAACCATACCTAAGTTTTTTGCAGCCAGAGTGCCCATGCGTTGAAGGTTTGTTCTTAACTACATTATCACTGTAGAACTGGTAGGCACCCTATTGCATACATTTCTTTCTTCTCTATTGTATGTCACAGTTTATATGGCATGGTATTTTCTTGTATCTTGTTACGTCCCTCTGAGGACCTGGTTATCTCTCCAGGATTAGACGACTTCTCGCAGGAGTACGGAGCGGCTCTGGATCCATCCTATATTAATGTCGAGGCATCTCCTGCTGATTTCTAGCTTATTGATTTCCTTGAGACATTTTAGTAGACATTTTTATATCTCTTGACTTTCTATTTTGCGAAGCTTGGACTAATCATTGTGACTATTTTTATAGTTGTTTGGAGTGGGTATTACCACCCGGCTATCTCTTTGATTCACTTATTATTTATTGGACTCTTATTTATTCTGTGCTGAGCTGTGATGAGATTAGATACTTATATTCTGGCTTGTGACTTTACTATATATATACAGCTTATGTACGTATACGAGGATTCCATATATTGGAGTATTCTTCGTATATGTGTACCTGGCATGTAACGTACTTGGTCCTAAGTATATTGGGACTAGAGCGTTACAATATCCATGAGAGTCGACATTGTCATGTCCATTCCCCCTTCGTAAAATCGATTGCGGAATAGGCGCTTCAAGTCTTCGAACGACGAAATACAGTTGTCCGGGAGGCTACAAAACCATTCGTAGGCCACCCCCTGCAGTACTCCTACGAATATGTTGGTAAGGAGAGTGCCGTCTTTTGGTAGATGCCCTGTTACTGAGGCGAAGTTCCTTAAGTATCAACGGGGAGACTCCTTCGCATCGAACGGCATGAGCGTCTACAGATTTTATTTGGAAGGATAGATCACATTATCCCTTTCGGCAGGATATGGTTGCCGAATCCCCATCTTTTGGAGTGATTCTCACTTTTCTCTGGCATCGTGGCGAGCATATAACTCTTTGAGGGCCTGTTGTACTTCACTCGACATTGCAGGTCATGTTGTTAATGGAGTATATGATAGGGGCGCTGCTTGGCTCAGGATGTGAGGCGCATTAGACCCGCCGTTAGTCCCTGGGTCTTGGTTTGCATGAGTGGAGACAGTGGGTGTCAATTTCTCCTTGATCTCCAATATGACGGAAGCCCTGGTCTTCATAGTATCGTTCAACCTATTTAGGCCCATCTAAAGGGCCTCTATACGCTTCTGTTGACTGGATCCTTCGCTACTGTCAACGTTGTCGCCTTCGGTCATGAACATAGACATCATGTTCGGATAAGTAGAAGGGGCGGTGGATCTTTCGTTCTCTGGTTCAGACGCCTGAGTCCCATCGTCTTGAGGATGACTCTGTAGGTTGCAATCATCCTCAAACACATTGTAATTGCTACCCCAAGCTTTTTGACTGCCTACGCCTGCGAAAGTATCCTTCACTAGGTTGGAATACAGGATTGTCATGAATGGTGGAGGGTTGGCCACCCCTAGCTAATGTTGTAACTGACGTGTTATCTCCTTGTGGTAAGGATCCTGATTTGGAGCGCATGCCTTAGAACGTACATGTACTGGGCAGTGCCATCTTGCTACCCCCAGGCTAGTTTTTAGGCTTGTTGGCCGATACGAGAGGATTCTTGGAAAGCTTCTTGAAAGACGGAGAACCCTGTGCCGCGTTGCATAAAGCAACACAAAGTTTATCTTCTTCTTCATTAGACGCCATTGGTCGCAGTCTTTGGAAGACGGACCATTACTTTGGCGGCGAAGCGGCTATTTGGCAACAACAATAGTTGATGATGATCTGGGTGCAGTTGTGCCTTGATTTAGACACGTTCTACGTCACAGACCCCTCCTTTGCTTTACGTTTATAGGGAGTTGTTGAGGTCTCCACTCCTACATTCCTTTCGTGCACACAAGGAAGCTGCGCACAGGAGTGAGGATGTGGAGATAGCTTCTCTCTTCTTAGTTCCTTCACGTGAGACACAATTAGGTCTTGATTAGAGAGTTGCTGATGAGGTGGACTCCTTCCATGCTTACAGGAATACTGTTTGCACAAGTCTATCTAGGTAGTAGGTACTCCCTGGCTTGAATCATGCGCATAAGCGCTCAAGTGACAGTGGGGTTTCGCCGTTCGAAGCATCGAAGCACTTGGACCTGTTTTGTATAGCTTTTCATTGGCTGCGCGCATGACGGTCAATGCGTACCTTTGGTCTGCCGTCGGTATAGCACTTTGATCATGCGAACCGCGTGCTGCCTTAGATTTCTTCCTACTACCCCTAGAAGGGGCGTAGTATTTAAAGTCCAATAGAGTGGTTTGGCCGTGTAAGGCACGTACCGCCTTGGACCTCTTTGAGTTACCCCTAGAAGGTGTGTACCATTTAGAATCCAGCATAGCCTTACCCGATGGGTAGGTAATTCTGTCAAAGACAGAAGTTCTTGCCTGCGTAGCCTCCTCCGTCCATGGGTGGACCACGATGCGCTTCTTTCGGCATTGCGCCTTTGTCAGGCCCGTCGAAGGGGAGCCGTACTTCCTACTACATTTTTTTGATGTGGAAACTGAGCGAGAAGGCATGTCAGCAGCAGCCAAAATCTTCTTCGGGGCTTCGTTGTTCAGGGGATTCGGGAGCACAGTCCCCTCTGTCATGCTGCACGTTACAGCCGCCTTTGGCTCCCAGTTGCGTCGAGCTTTCTTCGATTTTATGAACCGCTTTGAAGGACTCGACTTCTCCTCAAAAAGGAGATCTTCGAAAGCTTGTTGGTCGAAACGTACGACCAACGTCTTCTGAGAAGATCCAAGCAAGTTGTCGTCAGATTGTGTCACTACCTTCTTATTAGAGGAGAAGGAAGTCCCCAGTAGAGTTGCCATCTAATTTTCCATGACAAAAGGTTATATAACTTTTTGTATAATAAACGTGCAAAGAGTACAATCGATTCCTAGATAGGAGATCTAAGTACAAAGTTTTCTGGGGAAGTGTGAAGGTGGAGATCGAGCACTGCAGTGGCTCCTATACTCCGTTGATGATCTGACGATGAGTTGAACTTGCTCTAGCTTTCTGGTGCTTGTCATTGGAACTATGGGGTTACCAATCAAGAGGATGCCGAAGTTATAAAGATTTTGAATCCAATTTATCGAAGGAAAACTCCTTCTATTTATAGGAAAGCACATATACGATGTGCATAAGGACTGTACAAGAACGCTGCACGTAGAGATATAAGAGAATTTTGAAGTTGTATGGTGAGGGCTGCTGCTGAGCTGACACATAGTGGACGTTGGGATTCTCCTTTATCAAGATCTTGGGTTAATTATCAACATAACTGAATAAACGACACGTGGCTGTGTTTATTGTTAATCGGATGAACCTGAGCAGATTCTGTTCCTATCCCTGATCAGAAATATCAACATAACTGAATAAACACCTGTCTAGCCATATGGAACCACGTCACCCTGAAGGACTGGGGTTCTATGCGAGCTGCACTTCTGGCGAGGCTTCGAGGTCACTATGCTTTTGGCGATAAGTAGACTATGCTTCAGGTGACGATGTCACTGCACTTTTAGTCGACGAGGAGACTGTGCTTCAGGCGATGGAGTTACTGCACTTTTAGGCGACGACGAGACTGTGCTTCAGGTGACGGAGTCACTGTGCTTTTAGAGCGACGAGTGGACAAGTGCTTCAGGCAACAAAGTTACTGCACTTTTAGGCGACAAAGAGACTGTGCTTCAGGCGATGTAGTCACTGTGCTTTTAGGCGACGAGGAGACTGTGCTTCAAGTGATAGAGTTACTACACTTTTAGAGGATGAGTGGACAAGTGCTTCAGGCAATAGAGTCACTATGCTTGAAGGCGAGGAGAAGACATGTGCTTTGAACAACAAAGTGTCAGATAAAAGAGCCTTTCAACGGGCTGCACTTTTGGATGGGATGGAGGGTGCTGTGCTTCAAGGTTGAAGCGAGGGCACAGTGGAAGGAATGAACTGGCTGCACTTTAGAGTCGAAGGAGCTAGTTTCTGTCAAAGTCATAAGAGCAATTATTGACTGCTCTTTTGATGGACGAGTCGGTTATCCTCTTCTTTAATTACCGTCATCATTTGGGGAAGTCAAGAAGTCTGTGGTCTAGGATTCAGTCGAATGAACCTTTTAAATGAGATTCATTATGCTGATTAAGTTCATCCCATTAATTCAGGAGTCTTTGACCGATGGCCACGTGACATGCGGGTTGGACCACACTCACCCTATATAAAGGAAAGCTTTTCTGAAGGGTTACCTCCACTGTCTCTTAGCATTCTCATCGTTATGCTCGATCCTGACTTACCTTCGAAAGTCCGTTGGCCTTTCACAAGTCGACTGTTGGTTGTGGATCCCTTCGTTCAAAGAAGCTATGTACTTGTAGATGAACTGCTACTGAGTTTTAAGATGCACTTGAGCATTTGGCATACGAAGTTTGAACCTGACCAACATCTTGGAGGTCTTCGAGATCCAAACTTTCGGGTTTGGATTGATTGCCAATCCGAAGAGCTACAGGTTGTGCTATGCCCTACTCAAGAGCAGCAGTAGAGTGGCGAGCAGGAGCTGTGAGTCTGGGGGGCTGCGCACGTGCTCAAGATTAACGCCCTTCTAGACTTTTTTAAGGTGTTTTAGTCCTTTATATGTAATCAAGAAGAATCTGTAACATATCTTTTGTAGACATGATTTTAATAAATAACTATTTATGCACCACTTTTGTTTGTCTGTGTAACTTTAGTTGTTTGTCTACGCTTTTAGGGTACCTGCGCTTTTGTGAAGCCATGTGTAGTGAGAACGCCACCTGCGCTTTTGATATGTTAGCATTTTTTTCATGCTTCTACATGGTAAACACAGGATTTTTGGTAGTAGAATTTTTCTTACTCAGAGGTAATATGGACATGGCAAGGATAGACTCTATGGGTGTATAGAACGACTCAGAGGTAATATGGACATGAAAGGTTCTATAAATAATTATGACAATCACATGGTTTGTCATGGAAGGGGTGTTTACTCAAAGGTAATATGGACATGGTAAACACGAAATTTTTGGTGGTAGGATGTTCCTTACTTTGAGGTAATATGGACATGGCAAGCATATACTCTACGGGTGTATAGAACGACTCGGAGGTGATATGGACGTGAAAGGTTCTATAGATAATTATGACAATCACGGGGTTTGTCATGGAAGGGGTGTTTACTCAGAGGTAATATGGACGTGGTAAACACAGAATTTTTGGTGGTAGGATCTTTCTTACTCAGAGGTAATATGGACATGGCAAGGATAGACTCTACGGGGGTATAGAACGACTCAGAGATGATATGGACGTGAAAGGTTTTGTAGATAATTATGACAATTACGGGATTTGTCATGGAAGGGGTGTTTGCTCATAGGTAATATGGACATGGTAGGCACAATCTTCGCTAGGGTGTAGAATAACAATTCAGAGGTAGTATGGACGTGAAAGGTTTTTTAGATAGTTGTGACAACACAAGATTATCATGGAAAAGATGACTACTTAGAGGTAATATGTACGTGGTAGGCGTTAACTTCATTACGGTGTAGAATAACAATTCAGAAGTAGTATGGACGTGAAAGGTTTTCTACTGGGGAGTTATGAAAGAGGTGAACTCAGTAATAGAATTCATGGACACCCGCGAGGGATGTGGAACCTATGCTGATTTAAACTTCATACATAGTATTTCTTCAGGAACTTGCCATTGATTGGCATCATTGGCAAGTCGCCGTTAGGTTTGGCCAGTCGGTAGGTCCCATTGGAGTAGACCGTCTCTATGACGAACGGTCCTTGCCACTTGGGTTCGAACTTCCCAGCTGTCTTGTGAGTCATCACCATCGATCTTTGAACTAATAAGACGAGGTCACCCACTTGGAATGTTCTTTCCCGGACCTTTTTGTTGAAGGTCCCGAAAATTCGAGCTTGGTAATGCTCAATTCGTTGCTGAGCTAGAAGAAATTTTTCATCCAATTCCTCTAACTCCTATAGCCGTCGGCATTGATTGTCTTTGTCAGTCAGTTGGTTGGTGATGGCTACCCATAGAGATGGGATCTGGATCTCCAGGGGAAGCACTGGCTCACTTCCATAAACCAGAGAGAATGGTGTATTGCCAGTGGGTGCCCGAATAGTTGTACGGTAAGCCCACAGGCATTCGCCAAGCTTTTCATTCCAGTCACGCTTATTAGAGGAAACAACTTTCTTGAGAAGCTTGACGATAGTCTTGTTGAATGCTTCGGCTATTTCGTTCGCTGTAGGATTGTAAGACATTGATGCCACATTTTGTATTCGTTTCTTTTCGCAGAACCGATGGAATGTGTGGCTCACAAACTGAGGACCGTTGTCGTGGATAATCCTTTTGGGAACTCTGAAGCGGTATATGACATGATGCTTGACAAAGCTTATCACGTTCGAGGATTTTACCTCGGCCAGAGGTACTGCTTCCGTCCAGTTAGAAAAGTAGTCGGTGATGGCAAGTATGAACCGGTGTCCTTTGGAGGATGGTGGACTGATCGGTCCGATAATATCCATTCCCTATGCTTCAAATGGCCAGGCGGCCGCTGTGGGGTGCAGGAACTCCGAAGGTCGGTGGATGAAGTCAGCATGCAACTGACATACTCGACACTTCTTTGCATAATCAACGGCCTCTGCCATCATAGTGGGCCAGTAGTAGCCCATGCTACGCAGTCGGTCCTGTAACTTAGGACCAGGCTGATAGGCTCTACAGGTGCTATCATGTGCCTCTTAGAGTGCCTCTTATGCTTCTGCCTTGAATAAACATCGCAGGAGAAGCCCGTCGTATGAACGACGATACAACATTTTGGTAGTCGTGTCATAGAAGAATCGGGGAGAGCGTTTCTTAACAGAAGTAGCTTCCTTCGGGTCTTCATGTAGGATTTCGTAGACTGTGTAGTCTACAAATGGGAATCGCCAGTCCTGAACGTCAACATTAGTGTATGTTTGTACTGAGTAACTCAGACACATATGTAGATTGTTCTTTGGGCAAACTAGCTCTCGCCCCATTACCGTGACGGTATATTGGGTTCCAACAGGTGCTGCCAGAGAAGCGGCGAGGCCAGCGAGTACGTCGGCCTCTATGTTTTGCAGTCGAGCTACATGTTCTATAAAGAACCCTATGAAGGTGGAAATGATATCGATTGTGGCCTGGTGGTAAGGAACCAGATCTTCCTAATGGACCTCGTATTGTCCTCGAACCTAGTTAATGTCACGACCCGCACCCGATATGAGGGCACGAATGTGCAACATCGCCCAGCCTACGCCACAGAATCGGCGGTAGAACGTTGTAAGGGTCTAGTATCTAACAATGATGTAATAACTTATCATTGTAGCTCATCTCCGAACGGAGGATAACAATGATGTATATGTAATCTCAATCACAAGTCTAACATGAAGAATGTATGGCACGATAAAAGATAGAGAATGTAAACTCAGAGTGCAAAGTATCTAACACAAATCCAGAGAGAGAGAGTCATAATATATTTATACAAGTCTAAAATAATATAACAAGCACAATGTAATGAGTTGGAGACAGAGTCCAGTCAAAATCTAGTCTAACTGAGCTACTGCTAGAGCCTCCTCAGCTAGAACTAACCCCTGTTGGACAAGGGTCTCTTAGTCAATGCCTACTACGTCATGAGGACCATAGTAGGTAGGATACTCGTCCTCGCTGTCGTCTGAAAAATATTTCCAGTCAGGATAGAACGAGCACATCTCCAACAATAGTTCCCAATAAATGACAAGTGCTATGAAATAGTAAATAGAGAGAACATATAGAGCAATTAAATGTACATGAAAGTAGCATGGCTAGGGTGAAACAGTAAACTAGAACAAGAATAAGAGAAACTAATCATGGCATGTACAATAGTCAAGAATTATCTATCTATGTTAGTAAATATTAGCTTTGACATGTGGCCGGCTTAGAAACTTGCACAATGAATACTGACCTAGTTAATCATACGTGAAGTGTATGATTAACACTCACAAGATCTACAATGAACAATGTGGGTATTGACCACATGTCTAGACTATTATTCTCCCTCTCCCTACTATTAGAGTAGATCCAACCATGACACATTACAACACGGGATTCTATGAGAAGTTAGCAAATCTCCTCGAGAATTAATGTCCATATATTGCACAAGAACTACAAGGGGCTTGCACAAGATACACCAAGGCAAACAAGGAATAACAACTCATGTCGGGATCCATAAATACCAATCCGTGTGAACAATGTGTCAAGAATCATGAATACCTACACTAGATACAAGAAACATAGTAAATATCATGAATGTGAATTTATCAGAGAATGTACTCGCCTGCAAACTGTTGTTTAGTATCAACGACGTCTGATATGACACCTCGAAGACCTAAATAGGGAATACTGTATCAATATCAAGTTTGAGATTGAAAACTAGTTATACTAGTCAAATTCTACGTCAATAGGACATTTCTAGGTTAATTGGTCAAATCTAGTCAACTCTAGGTCAAACTAGCCCAACTAGT
This sequence comes from Iris pallida, assembly GCA_029216955.1. Classification (NCBI taxonomy): domain Eukaryota; kingdom Viridiplantae; phylum Streptophyta; class Magnoliopsida; order Asparagales; family Iridaceae; genus Iris; species Iris pallida. The sequence goes on from JANAVB010035342.1 coordinate 32,797, forward strand.
CATTTCTAGGTAGTATTAGCCTATATCTAAGTTATTGTGCCCATAGGCTAAGTTTCTAGGCTTTTGGTGACTCTTATAAAGTTGGGTGTAGGCACAATGGTCTAAATCTTAACATTAAGATATAATATTAGCCCCTCATCTAATAGATATATATATATATCTGTTCTCATATTCTAGATAACTTAGGATATGCAAATATTAGGTATATCTAACCCTCTAATGCCTCAATCAAACCCAAAAGACCTTGGCTTCATATTGAGACACCAAAGGTAACAATGGCCAACCAACACAGCTAAGGGAAATCCCTTTGGCTCAAACATAATGTTGCTGCTCCCACTTATGCCTTGCTGCTGCATAGCTACATATGCATGCTGCTACTGCATGCCCTGAGCTGCTTGGCATTTGCAACTGCAGCCAAGCCAAGTAAGGCCAAGCAAACACACTCACATCATATATCAGACCTCTAACATTCAACCCACTAATATGCTAACATAGACTCAACCAAAATAACATTAATTCTAACACCTGCTAATGCGTTCAAATATCCTGTCTTCCCATTCACTAACTTAATGTATTATCCTAACATTCTAACCCCTGCCCCCGCATAACACCAAGCTAAGTGGCTTATGGCCAACACTCAAAGCCTACAGGTAACGTGGCCAAGTGATGCCATGCTCATAAGGTCATCTGTTGCCTTGCAGTATGGCCAAGTGCCATTGCAGGCCCTTCCACTTCTATTACCCAAACAAAATTAGAATACTAACTCTATGTGGCCAAGACCAAAGTGATGGCCAAATGCCAAAGCCACAGCCTAAACCCTGCTCATAGTAGAGCCTATGCTCTATGCATTGCCCATAGCAGGCTGCTACGGCTTGCTACAAATTTCCAAGCCACTACCAGCATTGCAAAGCCCCAGACCTGGCCATGTTAACTTAGGATATTACCTATTACTAATATTAACTTAACTCAAAACTCTAAGATACTCTATTTCCAGATTTTTGATGCCTACATAGTTTTCCACATCATTTAGTCTACTGCCCTTTCTTATAACTCCTCATCATTTGATACAAGTATCAGTTGATTCCGACTGATCCAACTCAGTTAAGGATCTACTATAAGTCACTCACAAACAACTCAGCTTACTCGGCTGGTAAGAACCCTTAAGCTCATCATGTATCAAGAAACCACAACCCAAATACCCCCTTCACTCTAAAATATGTTACTTGCATACCCCCTTCTGTTCTGAACCCTCATAACAGACTGGTAAAACAGAAAAGGAAAGAAGGATTTACCTGATGGAACATTAAGTTGAGTTAAACCTATACCCCATGTCTCAACTCAGTCTATATCAAAATCCTTTTATTAGACTTTGGTCTAAACCCAAGCCCAACCCCAAACGTGAACTGATCCCTACATCCCCCCTAAATACCTGGACTCATCCTATAGCAGTCCACCAAAACTTTGTTTGTAGACCAAAACCCCCCATTTCCTGCTCCTTATCATCTGTTGCTGCTTGTACACTTTCAAACAGCAGGTGATCTACTGTTGTTGCTTATACTGTTACAAACAGCAGGTGATCTGCTGCAGCTCATGCTGCAATACCTAACACTCGAGCCCCCAAGTCCTCCTCTTGCTACAGTTCATAGGAGAAGACTTTATCTTCTTATTGTACATGACCCACATATCAGTAACAACTTTTTACATTACTCCATTATCTTTCCTTTATATCAATGCAATGGTATCAATTTTATAAATATAATACACACTCACTCACCAATACTCTGGACTAGATTTTTAGTTCAGTTTAAGGACTAAACTCCTCTTCATTGAATGCTTAACTGATACAAGTTCCTACAGCCTCTTGCCAAAGCTCTGCCCCATTCACAAGTCAGCCCCTATCTACTCTCACTGCTGCATAACAGTATACACCATATAATCTATATGTATCCTTTATACAACATCAACTATATGATATTATACTTATATACATATATGCATATATTATAGAGATATATATATACCTACATATAGTACCCCTTATAACAATACAGGACATTTAGAAAAACAGAAATATAGATATGTGGTATCCCCATCTCACCACAATACTTATATGATACATTAGTTATATATATATACACACATATATATCTATATATATAGGCCTATAAGTCTACAATTATTCATATACACTAAAAGTCTATATAGAAAATAGGGATGCACAAAGTAGTACAATGCTAGTGTCTCAAGCCAAGGTGGTGTGTGCACTAGTGTGCCAAGACCCACAAACCCCAAATTGTCCCCGTGTCCTAAGATATCAAGACACAATCTCATGGTATCCTATTGTGGACACAAAGCTAGTCTCAAATACTACCTACAAGCCTATTTTAGCCTATGGGACATTTCTACAAATACTTGGTGTGTCACTCTCGAATTTCTTCCAAGAGTGGCACAAAACCTATCCAAACTTCCAAATGAGGACTCAATAGAGCCTCTAAACCAATACTTAGGGTCATCCCTACGTATGGGTGAGTTCTTCATAGGACTGCGCTTCTATGCGAGCTGCACTCCTGGTGAGGCTTGGATGTCACTACGTGTGTGGGCAATGAGTGGACTTTGTTTCGAAGATGACGGAATTACTACACTTTTGGGCGACGAGTAGACGATGTTTCAAAGACGACAGAGTCACTGCACTTCTTGGCGATAAGGAGACTGTGCTTCAGGCGACGGAGTCACTGTGCCTTGGAGAAACGAGTAGACTGTGTTTTTAAGACGATGGAGTCAACGCTCTTTAGGGCAACGAGTAGACTATGTTTCAAAGATGACGGAGTCACTACACTTCTTGGCGACGAGTAGACTATGTTTCGAAATCAATGGAGTCTCTGTGCTTTTGGTGACGAGTAGACTTGTGCTTGAGGCATCAAAGTCTCAGATGAGGGATCCATTGATCGGACTGCACTTCTGGATTGAACTGACGTGACTGTGCTTCTGAGTTTGAAGGAGCTAGCTTTATCGAAGTCATAAGAGCAATTAAATGACAGCTCTAACGGATGAGTCAGACATCCTCTTCTTTAATTGCCGTCGACATTTGGGGAATTAAAGAAGCTTATGGCCTAGGATTCAGTCAAATGAACCTATTAAATGAGATTCATTGTGCCGAGTCTTAGGTTCATCACATAAATTTGAGAGGCTTTGACCGACGGCCATATCGCATGTGGGTTGGACCGTACTCAGTCCATATAAAGGGAAGCTTTTCTAAAGGGTTACATCTACTGTCTCTTAGCATTCCCACCGTCATGATCGATCCTGACTTGGCTTCGAACGGCCGTTGGCCCTGCACAAGTTGACTGTTGGTTGTTGATGTCTTCATTCAAAGAAGCTATATCCTTGTAGAAGAACTGCTACTGGATCTTGAGATGCACTTGAGCATTTGGCATGAGGAGTTTGAACCTGGACAACATCATGGAGGTCTTCGAGATCAAGCTTTCAGGTTTGGATTGATTGCCAATCCGAAGAGCCACAGGTTGTGCTCTGCCCTGCTCAGGAGTTGCAGTAGTTTGGCGAGCAGGAGTTGCGTTCTAGCTTGGGCCAATAGCTACTTCATTAGCCATATTGGAGTTCGTCCGCGTCTGGCTAGGAAGAGGCTTGCTCTGACTAGGAAGTGATTCGCTCTGACAGGCTGTAATGTCTGGGGACCGCATACTTGTGAAAAAGATTGCCCACTTGTAGACTTTTGGTGTTCTAGTCTTTATATATAATAATAAAGAATCTATAATAGATCTTTGTAGACATGATTTTAATAAAGGTTCTGCACCCTCTTTGTACGTCTCATTATGGCTTTTGTCTGTTGTCTGCACTTTTGTGGTACCTGCGCATTTGTGAAGTCATGTGTAGCAAGTATTCTCACCTGCGCTTTTGATATGTCTGCACTTTTTTATGCTTCTATAATATCGTTTGTGACAGTGAGATTGCAATAGAACATACGAATTGCATTCATATAAATTGGATAACTAGATTGCACCAATTCTTTATAAATAAAGTGTTCAAACAAGGATAGATGGTCAGAAAATAAAGTAAAATTGATCGGGTTCCCCGGACAAATTGTTCGTTCGACAAATTAAGTCGACGAACCATTCATTCGATGCATCAATGGAAAGAAAGATGGACTCATCAAAATAGTCACCATTCGGCATAGATGGACTAAAAAGTGAGAAAAAGCCTTCCCTTTGAACACTAAAGAAGGAGCTTCTCCAAATTTTCTCTTCTTTTTGGATGCATGAAAAACTTTGGGTACCATAGAAAATAGAAAGTAGGGAAAAGAGAAAGATATACCGAAATTGAGCACAAAATATGGAAGAGAATCCAGAAATAACTCTGAACCCAAACTTCAAGGCGTTGGAAGGCTTGGAAGAAGGAGAATTGGGTGGCTAGGGTTAGGGTTTTGGTGTGGAAGCTGCTATGTAGATAGGGAAGATGATGAGGAAGAAAGGGTTTAAATAGAGCAGCTCGAACTATCTAGCTCCTAACTAGCGGTAGTCCGAAGACACTTGGCACCATGTCGCTTAGGCTTTTAATTTTTTTGTCAAAATGGCCCTTTCAGCTTGTAACCAAAATACTCTCTACAATTTTAAGAATTTGGGTCAAGTTATATATAATTATAAAACTTTAATGTCCAAAATTCCTAATTCTCTTCATATAAAGTTAAAATGATCTTCTACTAGGGGTTTAGTGAAGATATCTACTAATTGGCTTGTTTCACTTAACAAAATGCCTTTGAGGGAATTGGCTTTTGAAAATAAAACAAGGAAAAGTACAAGAAGTACAAATTTGATTCTGGGAAAGTATTGCTATGGAAGTCTGATCTGTAAATGATCATTTTGTTCCTTGGACCAAATGATGATAATGAAGATCACTGCTTGAAGTAGAACAACTTGGAAGAACTAAGTCACCAGAAAGGTATCGACGCACTTGGGTACTAATGGCGAGGCCGAATGCTTTCCTGCTTTGCTTCACTCTGTTCTGGAAGAAAAGTTGAAGAAGAATGCTCTAGAGAATCAAAATCTCGAAGCTCTGATCTCTGTATTCTCTCCTGTCTCTCTGTGTCTGTCGTATAAGAAAAATGAGTCTATTTATAGACTGGGGCTTCTGTGCGTAAAGGAGCATCAAAACCTGTCTTTAAGCTAACAACTGCCATCCACGATCAGAGTCATCCTCTGTATGTGCTGACACGTGTCCCATCATTTCAGTGAGAATAGGATACATGTACACACGTTCTTCGAAATATATGGCATGAAGACCACGTAGGCACACCACGTTCCATACTGGCCAGAATGAATAGGGCGTAAAAAGATGAGCGTAAACTAGCTCTGTCATAGGTTTCCAGCGTAAAGTGGTTATTGAATAACCTTGAGCGTAAAATGGCTCAAATAGACTTCACGCACACATTGTTTTTTTTATGAGCGTAAGGACTCATGTAAAACTCCGTGCGTAAAAGAAACCATTCAGTGAGCGTAAAGTAGCTCGATCTCTATAAATGACAACAATGGTCTTTATATAAGACAAATTCTATTGAATTCTGTGGTAAATGCCATCATTGATATCTTCATGTCAAAGTCTGCATTAAATGTGAGATTTGACAGTTTTGTCCAGCGTAAAAGAGGCTGCTCAGTCCTTGGCGTAAGAATTACCAGTGTAGACCCCAGCGTAAAACAATCAGTCTGCTTAGGCGTAAAGCGAATAGCCTTGTCTTGGGCGTAAAGAGATTACCCGTTCTATTAGGCGTAAAGCTGACCACTTATGAACGAGATGACTCTTTCTTTGAAGCACTTTTTACGCTCCTACAAGACCCCCTTCAAAGTTTTCAAATATCTCCAAAATTTGAAACACTTTGAACAGAAGCGTAAAAGTTGAGATTTGATGAGCGCCAAATTCGGGATACGCATCAGTCATCCGCGTAAGAGCGGGGATATCCAACAGTCAGCGTAAAGTTCAAGAAGAAAATAATGTCGGTCAATACTTAACCATCACAATAAATTTTCCTCTTCGTAACTTTCAAATGTATCTTCATCTTCCCGAGTGAGCGGTTTCCAATGAGGAATGTGAAGAGTTATTTTAATTTGTATAAATAACGACAAACTCCTTACTCTCAACATTCATCCTCATAGTTGATATGGTACCAAAGAAAGAACCAACCGCAGAGGGGGCTTCGATCAGTAGGCTTAATCTCGAGATAGAGAATGAGCGAGCACAAAATCTTCTAGGGAGCTTTGGGCTGACCCCAGCGGTCTTCAGTCGTATTGATGGTGGTCCTTCAAGTGCATACGAGGGACCGGGTGACGCAGAAGCATTCCTTCGTCTGATGCGTCGCTCTGGATTTGCAATATGCGTGAGTTGGGTGTATCCCTTCGCCAACTCAACGAAAAAGAATAATAATATTCTGTGTATTGCAACTTTTATATGTAGGGATCCGCTCCCATCCATTATAAATAAATTTTTTTGAATTTTAATCTCATTTATTGATGCGCATGCACTTCTGTTGACCGTTTCTGAGATTGTTAATTCCCGAAAAACAAACCAACACGTGGCATCTATCTTGTGGTTACGAGATCCTTAAAATAGGATCTTCTCCTGAAAATAGACTTATCCCAACAGAGTCTCCAATCTCTATAAATAGTCGAGAATGTTTCATATATTCTCGTACTCATCCTCCTGAAGATAGCTTTCTGCGATGTTGTTCTTCAACAAATAAGAGATGGCAGAGCTTTCCAACGGCGTTCCTTTGTATGCCCAGTCATTAGACGCAGATTCAACTGTTATTAGAGCCAAGCCATTCGACTCGAGTGGTAAGTCCGACCGTAAACAAATATCTGTCTTCGAATTTTTTGTATTAAAGAACATCTATTTTACGAGCGTAGGGCCTTGCTGAAGCAAATGGCGTAAAAGCCTTTGTGAAGCACTGGCGTAAAAAGCTTTGTTGTAGTACTTGGCGTAAAAGCCTTGTGAAGCGCTGGCGTAAAAGCCTTGCTGAAACACTGGCGTAAAAGCCTTGTGACGTGCTGGCGTAAAAGTCTTGATGAAACAATGGCGTAAAAGCCTTGCCATCTGTCTTTAGTTAGCGTTCAATACGCATTTGATGACTTCTTCTTCTTTGTTTTCTGCAGAAGTTTGGCTGAAGAGCTTTTTCAGAACTGGCATTGGTGACTTCGACGCTGTGAAGAGCGTTCTTCTGACATCAACATCAGGGAGCTCATGCGCTTTTGACGCGCAAATCAAACAACTCAGAACTCTTCGTGAGATAGAAGGGTCTTCCTCCGTTGGTAGGAAGAGCCTTTATACACGGAGAGTTGGACGGTAGAGTCAACTCTACCCCGAGAAATCGGGTAGTAGAGTTCCTTTTACGGCAGAACTAGGAATTGTATCCCAATGTTGGATACATTCCTATCTCCTTTGAGGTGCCGCCGCTAATCCACCAGTTGTATTGGCAGCAACACGCCTTCGGGCTGCCATACTCTGGGGTTCTCCTCTTTTCTGAGAGAGAAGACCAGAGTTTGATTCCTGCTGTTCTGGTCGTCACCGGGACTCAGACAGTCAGGAACTGCCACCAACAACGAACCCGTCAAAGTGGATCCAAAGAAGAAATAGATCTCTATTAGGTTTTCGTTGGTGTATAGTATGAAAATCCAAGAATGTAAAAGATTTCCATTATAACTTATGATAAAGTCTAAGAAATGTAATAGACTTTTTAATGATATGGGAATGAAAATGATGGTTCTTCTATGATCAATAATTTGTATCTATCTGGATGTAATATGGACATGATAGATAAATGAAATCTTATTTTCTGTTTTAGAGTATATGATACTATCAGAGGTAATATGGACATAATAGCATATATGAACTCAAAAGAAAATTAGATTAGTATCTATGCAGAGGTCAGAATAGAAGTGATAGATAGGAAAAGAAAGTAGATTTAATATTTATTCAGAGGTCATAGAAACATGATAAATAGCGAATCCCACTTTTTGATCAATTGATATAGAAGATATAAACTCCCTCTCCCATGAGGCAAGAAGTCAGCTTAACCAAACCTTGGTAGCTGGGGAATAAGAAGATAGATGGCATAAGCACACATGACGAATCAACGTATTTCTCGGGAAAAGAAAGGACGATTCAGTTCCATCATTAAATGGATGAACCTAGTAATATGAACGAACGGGTCTTTTCGGAAATGAAAAGTTGTTTTCAATTTCAGAGACCAGTTTATTAATAATCCTCTTCTATAAATAGGCGAGAACTCCCTGTAAACTTTTTATTCTCATTTCCGCTCCTCAATTGAGAATGTCTTCTGAGGATGCACAGCAAAAGAATGAAGTTTCCATAAAGGTTGGGGACGTCGTCAAGACACACCCCGCTGAGCCAGTAGTGAAGGGTCCGACCGAAGTAGGCAACAGTTCTTCTACGCCCGAGTCTCCCCAAGACATTCTTGCTTTCCTAGTAGAGTCAGGAAAAACTCTTGAAGAAGAAGCACTGAGGATGGCCGTCTGTAAATTTTTCATGAGTTCAGAAAACGATGCCTTCTATGCATTGGCTGACTATGTATTTAATAAGGAAGGGAGCGGCCCTCATCCTTAATCTTTTTTCTTGAACAAAAATAATAAAAGAAGTTTTATTTTTGTTCTGTCTTCTCTTTTTATACATAGTATTTCTTAAGAAATTTGCCATTGATCGGCAGCATGAGTAGATCTCCGTTGGGTTTTGACAACCGATAAGCACCATTAGAGAATACAGACTCAATCACATATGGGCCTTCCCATTTCGCTTGGAATTTCCCCTTGCTTTTGTGAGTCATCACCATTGGTCATCGAACAGCCAACACGAGCTCGCCAATTTTGAATACCTTCTCCTTGACTTTACGATTGAAAGTTCGAGATATACGGGCTTGATATAGCTCAATATGCTGTTGTGCTTGAAGACGCTTCTCATCCAATCCTTCAAGTTCTTGGAGTCGTAAGCGATCATTATTCTCTGTAGTTAGCTCATTAGCAATAGCAATTCGAAGAGAAGGGATCTGGATTTCCAATAGGAGAACAGCTTCACATCCATAAACCAATAAAAATGGTGTAAAACCAGTAGGAGTTCGGACCGTTGTTCGATATGCCCATAAACATTCTCCAAGCTTCTCATTCCAATCTTATTTATTAGAAGAGAAACTTTTTGAGAAGTTTGATGATCATTTTGTTGAAGGCTTCAGCTAAGCCATTAGCAGCTGGATTATAAGCCGTAGAAGCCAGATTTTGAATTCGATTCTTGTCACAGAACCGATAAAATGCTTGACTGGCAAATTGTGGTCCATGTTTCACTTAACAAAATGCCTTGGAGGGAATTGGCTTTTGAAAATAAAACAAGGAAAAGTACAAGAAGTACAAATTTGATTCTGGGAAAGTATTGCTATGGAAGTCTGATCTGTAAATGATCACTTTGTTCCTTGGACCATATAATGATGATGAAGATCAATGCTTAAAGTAGAACAACTTGGAAGAACTAAGTCACCAGAAAGGTATCGACGCACTTGGGCACTGATTGCGAGGCCGAATGCTTTCCTGCTTTGCTTCACTCTGTTCTGGAAGAAAAGTTGAAGAAGAATGCTCTAGAGAATCAAAATCTCGAAGCTCTGATCTCTGTATTCTCTTCTGTCTCTCTGTGTCTGTCGTATGAGAAAAATGAGTCTATTTATAGACTGGGGCTTCTGTGCGTAAAGGAGCATCAAAATCTGTCTTTACGCTAACAACTGTCATCCACGATCAGAGTCATCCTCTGTATGTGCTGACACGTGTCCCATCATTTCAGTGAGAATAGGATACATGTACACACGTTCTTCGAAATATATGGCATGAAGACCACATAGGCACACCACGTTCCATACTGGCCAGAACGAATAGGGCGTAAAAAGATGAGCGTAAACTAGCTCTGTCATAGGTTTCCAGCGTAAAGTGGTTATTGAATATCCTTGAGCATAAAATGGCTCAAATAGACTTCACGCACACATTGTTTTTTTATGAGCGTAAGGACTCATGTAAAACTCCGTGCGTAAAGGAAACCATTCAGTGAGCGTAAAGTAGCTCGATCTCTATAAACGACAACAATGGTCTTTGTATAAGAAAAATTACATTGAATTCTGTGGTAAATGCCATCATTGATATCTTCAGGTCAAAGTCTGCATTAAATGTGAGATTTGACAGCTTTGTCCACCGTAAAAGAGGCTGCTCAGTCCTTGGCGTAAGAATCACCAGTGTAGACCCCAACGTAAAACAATCAGTCTGCTTAGGCGTAAAGCGAATAGCCTTGTCTTGGGCGTAAAGAGATTACCCGTTCTATTAGGCGTAAAGCTGACCACTTATGAACGAGATGACTCTTTCTTTGAAGCACTTTTTACGCTCCTACAAGACCCCCTTCAAAGTTTTCAAATATCTCAAAATTTGAAACACTTTGAACAGAAGCGTAAAAGTTGAGATTTGATGAGCGCAAAATTCGGGATACGCATCAGTCATCCACGTAAGAGCGGGGATATCCAACAGTCAGCGTAAAGTTCAAGAAGAAAATAATGTCGGTCAATACTTAACCGTCACAATAAATTTTCCTCTTCGTAACTTTCAAATGTATCTTCATCTTCCCGAGTGAGCGGTTTCCAATGAGGAATGTGAAGAGTTATTTTAATTTGTATAAATAAGGACAAACTCCTTACTCTCAACATTCATCCTCATAGTTGATATGGCACCAAAGAAAGAACCAACCACAGAGGGGGCTTCGATCACTAGGCTTAATCTCGAGATAGAGAATGAGCGAGCACAAAATCTTCTAGGGAGCTTTGGGCTGACCCCAGCGGTCTTCAGTCGTATTGATGGTGGTCCTTCAAGTGCATACGAGGGACCGGGTGACGCAGAAGCATTCCTTCGTCTGATGCATCGCTTTGGGATTCGCAATATGCGTGAGTTGGGTGCATCCCTTCGCCAACTCAACGAAAAAGAATAATAATATTCTGTATATTACGACTTTTATATGTAGGGATCCGCTCCCATCCATTATAAATAAATTTTTTTGAATTTTAATCTTATCTATTGATGCGCATGCACTTCTGTTGACCGTTTCTGAGATTGTTAATTCCCGAAAAACAAACCAACACGTGGCATCTATTTTGTGGTTACGAGATCCTTAAAATAGGATCTTCTCCCGAAAATAGAATTATCCCAACAGAGTCTCCAATCTCTATAAATAGTCGAGAATGTTTCATATATTCTCGTACTCATCCTCCTGAAGATAGCTTTCTGCGATGTTGTTCTTCAACAAATAAGAGATGGCGGAGCTTTCCAACGGCGTTCCTTTGTATGCCCAGTCATTAGACGCAGATTCAACTGTTATTAGAGCCAAGCCATTCGACTCGAGTGGTAAGTCCGACCGTAAGCAAATATCTGTCTTCGAATTTTTTGTATTGAAGAACATCTATTTTACGAGCGTAGGGCCTTGCTGAAGCAAAAAGCCTTTGTGAAGCAATGGCGTAAAAAGCTTTGTTGTAGTACTTGGCGTAAAAGCCTTGTGAAGCGCTGGCGTAAAAGCCTTGCTGAAACACTGGCGTAAAAAGCCTTGTGAAGCGCTGGCGTAAAAGTCTTGCTGAAACAATGGCGTAAAAGCCTTGCCATCTGTCTTTAGTTACCGTTCAATACGCATTCGATGACTTCTTCTTCTTTGTTTTCTGCAGAAGTTTGGCTGAAGAGCTTTTTCAGAACTGGCATTGGTGACTTCGACGCTGTGAAGAGCGTTCTTCTGACATCAACATCAGGGAGCTCATGCGCTTTTGACGTGCAAATCAAACAACTCAGAACTCTTCGTGAGATAGAAGGGTCTTCCTCCGTTGGTAGGAAGAGCCTTTATACACGGAGAGTTGGACGGTGGAGTCAACTCTACCCCGAGAAATCGGGTAGTAGAGTTCCTTTCACGGCAGAACTAGGAATTGTATCCCAATGTTGGATACATTCCTATCTCCTTTGAGGTGCCGCCGCTAATCCACCAGTTGTATTGGCAGCAACACGCCTTCGGGCTGCCATACTCTGGGGTTCTCCTCTTTTTTGAGAGAGAAGACCAGAGTTTGATTCCGGCTGTTCTGGTCATCACAGGGACTCAGATAGTCAGGAACTGCCACCAACAATGAACCCGTCAAAGAGGATCCAAAGAAGAAATAGATCTCTATTAGGTTTTCGTTGGTGTATAGATTGAAAATCCAAGAATGTAAAAGATTTCCATTATAACTTATGAGAAAGTCTAAGAAATGTAATAGACTTTTTAATGATATGGGAATGAAAATGATGGTTCTTCTATGATCAATGATTTGTATCTATCTGGATGTAATATGGACATGATAGATAAATGAAATCTTATTTTCTGTTTTAGAGTATATGATACTATCAGAGGTAATATGGACATAATAGCATATATGAACTCAAAAGAAAATTAGATTAGTATCTATGCAGAGGTCAGAATAGAAGTGATAGATAGGAAAAGAAAGTAAATTTAATATTTATTCAGAGGTCATAGAAACATGATAAATAGCGAATCCCACTTTTTGATCAATTGATATAGAAGATATAAACTCCCTCTCCCATGAGGCAAGAAGTTAGCTTAACCAAACCTTGGTAGCTGGGGAATAAGAAGACAGATGGCATAAGCACACATGACGAATCAACGTATTTCTCGGGAAAAGAAAGGACGATTCAGTTCCATCATTAAATGGATGAACCTAGTAATATGAACGAACGGGTCTTTTCGAAAATGAAAAGTTGTTTTCAATTTCAGAGACCAGTTCATTAATAATCCTCTTCTATAAATAGGCGAGAACTCCTTGTAAACTTTTCATTCTCATTTCCGCTCCTCAATTGAGAATGTCTTCTGAGGATGCACAGGAAAAGAATGAAATTTCCATAAAGGTTAAGGACGTCGTCAAGACACACCCCGCTGAGCCAATAGTGAAGGGTCCGACCGAAGTAGGCAACAGTTCTTCTACGCCCGAGTCTCCCCAAGACATTCTTGCTTTCCTAGTAGAGTCAGGAAAAACTCCTGAAGAAGAAGCACTGAGGATGGCCGTCTGTAAATTTTTCATGAGTTCAAAAAACGATGCCTTCTATGCATTGGCTGACTATGTATTTAATAAGGAAGGGAGTGGCCCTCATCCTTAATCTTTTTTCTCGAACAAAAATAATAAAAGAAGTTTTATTTTTGTTCTGTCTTCTTTTTTTATACATAGTATTTCTTAAGAAATTTGCCATTGATCGGCAGCATGAGTAGATCTCTGTTGGGTTTTGACAACCGATAAGCACCATTAGAGAATACGAACTCAATCACATATGGGCCTTCCCATTTTGCTTAGAATTTCCCCTTGCTTTTGTGAGTCATCGCCATTGGTCTTCGAACAGCCAACACGAGCTCGCCAATTTTGAATACCCTCTCCTTGACTTTACGATTGAAAGTTCGAGATATACGGGCTTGATATAGCTCAATATGCTGTTGTGCTTGAAGACGCTTCTCATCCAATCCTTCAAGTTCTTGGAGTCGTAAGCGATCATTATTCTCTATAGTTAGCTCATTAGCAGTAGCAATTCGAAGAGAAGGGATCTGGATTTCCAATGGGAGAACAGCTTCACATCCATAAACCAGTAAAAATGGTATAAAACCAGTAGGAGTTCGGACCGTTGTTCGATATGCCCATAAATATTCTCCAAGCTTCTCATTCCAATCTCTTTTATTAGAAGAGACAAACTTTTTGAGAAGTTTGATGATCGTTTTGTTGAAGGCTTCAGTTAAGCCATTAGCAGCTGGATTATAAGCCGTAGAAGCCAGATTTTGAATTCGATTCTTGTCACAGAACCGATATAATGCCTGACTGGCAAATTGTGGTCCATTGTCATGAATTATTCGTCGAGGAATCCCGAAGCGATAAATGACATGATATTTAATGAAGCTGATTACATTATATGTTTTCACTTCAGCAAGTGGAACTGCTTCTGCCCACTTCGAAAAGTAATCGGTTATAGCTAGTATAAACCGATGTCTTTTGACAGAAGGGGGGTTAATAGGACCAATGATGTCCATACCCGAAGCTTTGAAAGGCCAAGAGGCTGCTGTAGGATGTAGAAATTCAGACGGTTGATGAATAAAGTCTGCATGAATCTGACATGCTTTACATCTTCTGGCGTAGTTTACAGCATCTGTTATCATAGAGGGCCAATAATACCCCATTCTTCGAATGCGATCTTGCAACTTTGGACCTGGTTGATGAGCACCACAGACACCATCGTGAGCCTCACGTAGTATTTGTTTAGCTTCACTTTCTAAGAGACAACGCAGCAAAAGTCCGTCATATGAACGACGATATAACATATGTAAAGACGAATCGTAATAGAATCGAAATGATCGTCTTTTAATTGATGCAGCTTCTTTAGGATCTTCAGGCAAAATTCCATGAACTGTATAATCAATAAATGGTGTTCTCCAATCTTTCTGCTGGGAACTTGCCTCTGTAACATAACTTTGTTCAATATGCGGATTACTCTTCATACAGAACAAGTCTCGGTCTAGCAAAGTAATTGTATTTTACCTTCGGATTGGGACATCCAAGTCTGCAGCTAAGCTGGCAAGAGCGTCAGCTTCCATATTCTGAGAACGTGGCACAAATTCAATGAAGAATCCTTTGAAAGAAAGGACCAACTCGACTACCACCTGATGATAAGGGATGAGATCAGGATTTCTGACTTCATAAGTCCCTCTAACTTGATTGACGATCAATTGAGAGTCTCCATAAGCCTCTAGGAACTCGATATCCAATTGCTTTGCTACTTGGAGACCAATCAATAGAGCATTATATTCTGCTACATTGTTAGAGCATGGCTCATTAAGAGAATAGGCACGGTATATAACCATTTTGTCAGGAGAAACCAAGACGATTCCTACCCCAGAGACAATATTGCCTTTAGGTCCCACACGTGATGCTCCATCAAAATATAATTGCCATATGTCATTCTTCAAAGCCATGTTGCAATCCACTACTTCGTCTGGAATGTCTTCATATAACTTTGAAGTTTCGGGTACAGGATGAGCAGCTAAGAAATCAGCTAACGCTTGGCCCATCACTGATTTTTGAGGCACATACACCATGTCATAAGGAGTGAGCAACATCGCCCAGGTAGCTAACCTGGAATTAAGAATGCTCGGTTTTCTCATCAATACCCAAATGGGATTTATTCTGGAGATAACATGAATAGTCTGTCCTGTGATATAATGCCTTGTCTTTTGGACGGCAAAAACCAAAGCTAGACATTCCTTTTCTACAGGAGTATATCTGTGTTCAGCTCCGACCATCATTCTGCTCTGATAATATATTGCTTGTTCATGACCCATATCACTTTTCTGTACCAGAAGAGCGCCAAGTGAATGATCCAAGGCTCGAACATACAGCAAAAATGGTCTTCCTATCACCGGAGGTACTAGGATAGACGGGTTTGTAAGATATTGCTTAATGTCATTGAAGGCTTTTTGACATGCTTCATCCCAGATGAAGGATACTCCTTTCTTTAATAGACGGGAGAAAGGTTGACATCTCCCAGAAAGATTAGATATAAATCTTCTGATATAAGCAATACGGCCCTGAAAGCCACGAAGTTCTTTCAGATTACGAGAAGGACGCATTTCAAGAATTGCTTTAACCTTATCAGGATCAACATGGATACCCTGAGAGGTGATGACAAATCCTAAAAACTTGCCACTGGAAAACCCTAAGAAAGATTTAGTAGGGTTCATTTTCAATTGATGTTGACGCATCAATTCAAATACCGTCTTTAAGTCTTGAATGTGATCATTCTTTGACAGACTTTTCACAACAATGTCATCTACGTAGCATTCAACTATTTTTCGTAGATGTTCTTGAAAGATATTGCTCATAGCCCGTTGATATGTGGCACCGGCATTTTTGAGACCAAACGGCATAACTGTATAGCAAAAAAACCCAAGGGGTGTTCGAAAAGATGTATGCTTCTCATCTTCTGGATGCATCTTGATCTAATTGTATCCTGAGAATCCGTCCATAAAAGACATACGTTCAAAACCGCATGTATTGTCTATCATGACATCAGTAATGGGAAGTGGAAATTCGTCCTTTGGACAGGCTGTATTAAGATGTCGGTAGTCTATACAAACTTGGACTTTTCCGTTCTTCTTCATAACAAGAACAATATTGGCCACCCAATCAGGGTGTTGTTCTTCACGAACGAAGCCACACGTAATCAGATTTTTGACTTCTGCTTCAATTGCATCCATCATATCTGGTCTAAAACGTCGTTGCTGTTGTTTTACAGGTTTGACGTTAGGCAAAATATTAAGTTTATGAGTAGCAACTTTAGGATCTAGCCCTGGCATATCCTCATAACTCCATGCAAAGATGTCAATGTAATCTTTGATAAGTTTTATCAACTCTTCCTTTTCATCTTCAGAAAGATTCTTACTGATGAATATTGGTTTGGGCGTAATTCTATTTCCAACATCGATCTAGATAACCTCATCTTCTGTAGGTGGCTGTCGCTGTTCAAAACGAAGTTCCCATTGAGTATCCATCTGTTGAGCCCAAGGATCATTCTCAAATGGCTCTGATTCATCATCGGTTTGAACCATATTGACCGAGAATATCTGTAAGGAATCTATGTTATCTTTATATTGATGACTTTTATTATCAGAAGATAAAGTCATTCTTTCCATAAACTTGACAGCCATATACTCGAGAAGAAAATCTTCATTGATATCAAAGAGATGAGCGATATTTACATCATTTACAATCTGATTGCTATGCTTCGGATTAATCAACAGTGGACCATCATCCGACCTTTGCATAGAGTTGCCAATATTGACGATCAATGGTGATTCTGGATCATTCGTACCAAAAATACGCCCTTTGACTTTGATCATAAAAGGTTGAACTTGGCTCTTAGCAGGAATTTTTATTGATTCCTCAGATAAAGTTTGAGTTCTTCCTTTAACCTTGATTATCAAAGGTTGATCATTAACAGGTTGAGATTGGATTCGTCCCTTGACCGTGATCTTCAAGGGTTGTTCCTCTGGCGGATCTTCATTAATAGACTGATCCTCAGATGATGATTCTTCAGCCATGTCTGATATCTCTTTCATATGCTCTAGTTTATAAAGCCCTGAATCAGAGAAGTAGGCTTCGACACCCTTGAAATGATTAATATCAGCAAATTCAGTTTTCGTAACTCCTTGGGAATCCACATATTTGAAGCATTGGTGGAGAGTTGAAGGGACAATATTGTGCTCATGAATCCACGGTCTTCCAAGAAGAATATTGTAGGACACGTCCGAGTTGATAACATAGAAAGTCACCATGGTTCGAAGATCACCAATCTGAATCTGCAACCGAATCTTCCCCAGTGGCTTACTCTTGCCAGAGTTAAAACCAACAATGGTGGTACTAGTGTAAGTCAGCTCACTAGTAGGAATCCTCAGAGGTCTTAGCATACTTTGAAGAATTATGCTAATTGAGGACCCGGGATCAATGTAGATCCTGTCAACTTCTGTTGATCCAATATATCCAGTGTAGCACAAAGGCCTATCATGCTTGTTGTGTTTCAATAACATATCCTTTTGTGTAAAGGTGATGTTGGGAATTGCTTCCATCACGTTATGACATTGTGGATATGACACTGGCATATTATCGGGAGTCTTGAGTTGAGCCAAGCATGAATCTGCTTGAAGTAAAGCTTCGCTCAAAGTTTCCCTGCTCTATCTGGAAAGACGAAGCAGTTCAAATATAGATAACCTAGCCGGAGTATTGGCTAACTGAGCTAGGATATCAAACTTATAAGGCTTTATTGTCACCCCCTGACTGGAAGCAGGCTTCAATGGGATATCAAAGCGTACTGCCTTCTGTTTCCCCTTTTCAACCACAGACGGTTTAGCAAGAACAGGAGAAGGTTGAACTGGTAGTGTAGTGTCCCGAAATTCGTGATACGTATTTTATACGTGCTCGTATTTCTGACCCGTAATTTTCTCTTTTCTTTGATTAGTAGTTATGGTTTATTTTCATATTTAGTATTGTGGTTTAATTGTCATTTATCGTTCATGGATTTATTTTGATTAAGTGGAGCTTGGTTTTATTCGGATAGGAGAAGGATTGGGTTGGTTCGGCTTGGCTTGGTTACTTGGTTCATCATGAACCAAAGTGAACCCCTACCTACCACCACCATCATCATTTATTAACCTCACCCTCTTTCTCTCTCATCATTCACTCTTCTTCTTCCTCACCGTTGCTCTCCACCTACCAAGAGGTTTAGGCAAGTGCAACTTGCTTCTTGAGGGATCTTGATTTTTATTGTTCCATTCTTTTATTTACATGATTATAAACCTCTTTAGAACTTGGAGTTTTTAATTTTGATGGATAGATTCTTCTAGATCTACATTTTAACTTTGAGTTCATGGAGTTTTCTTGGTTTTGATCTACTAAAACTTGTTATTTTTGAAAACTAATAGTTCCATGAGCAAGAGAACGAAATTTCGTTTGAATTTGGTTTTTGATTCACCTCATTTCGAGTTAAAATGAAGTTTTTATGGCCAAAACAAGTTTTATGAATTTTTATGTCGGCTGAAGGATCTGATTCTGGCGTAAAATGAAAAATTACGCAGGGAGCTAGCGTAAAATAAAATTTTACGCAGGAAGGCTTGCGTAAAATGAAATTTTACGCAGGGAATTGCGTAAATTACGCTAGAATGTATCCAGAATGTAATATTTTACGCAGGGAACCCTGCAATTGCGTAAATTATGCTGGAATGTATCCAGAATGTAATATTTTACGCAGGGAACCCTAGAATTGCGTAAATTATGCTGGAATGTATCCAGAATATAATATTTTATGCAGGGAACCCTGGAATTGCGTAAATTACGCTGGAATGTATCTAGAATGTAATATTTTACGCAGGGAACCCTAGAATTGCGTAAATTATGCTGGAATGTATCAAGAATGTAATATTTTACGCAGGGAACCCTAAAATTGCGTAAATTATGCTGGATTGTATCCAAAATGTGAAATTTTACGCTGGAATCCTCCCCTTTTACATATTTTACGCAGAATTGATTTTTTTGGCTTAAAAAGTGCACAGAATGACTGTTTTTGCCAAGTTAAGCTATTTTCTAACCAGAATTTCGAAAAACTCGAAACATGAAATTTGTACATCTTTTCCTTGGCTTCAAGAATATGTCATTAGTTACTTAATGCAAGTTTTTCTCATTCATGATAATATAAGAATAGAACACGATAGTGACCCGCCGTGGTGCACTCCTGACATGATAACTTGACCTGACAATTTGACATGATAACTTGACATGATAATTCTTGATAGTGGCCCACCGTGGCACACTCTTGACAAATAAGCCTGACATGATATCTCTCGAACTGCTGTTGCGACGGCTAACTTGACATGACAAGTATGAATGACCTGGACACCGTGGATGATTGTGCTTGTACAAATGAACCCGTCTTGTCTTGCATCATATCTAGGACAGGGATCCCTGAGTACCACGGTCAGGGGTACCCACTAAAATCGACTAAGGTTAACAACTAGAATAATCCAGTAGTTATGAAGAGATTTCCCAGTTACAGGTAATCCCGTTACCTGGGCGTTCTAGGGATCTGTAGCCTGCCGTCGAGTAGGGCACATTTCCAGCACACTGTTATGTGTTGCACCCTCTGAGTCGCTTAAGGGTACATGCATTTCCTGGACGATGTACCCACCTGAATTTAACCCCTAATTTCTAACCTGGGTAACCTGGATGGTCTGCAGGGCTCGTGGCTGTAGAATATCTCATTACATCTTGCTAGTAATTAGATCTGTGATAACCCTAGTTAGTTAAAGTATCAAGCCGTACTTATTGCTTGGCCGTGATTGATTGAATGGAGTCTAACCCTGTCTATTCCTGCCTTGATTCCTGCACAAGATTATTACATGACATGATTACTTGTGCTTGCTCTAATAATAACGATCGGGGGTCCAGTTCAGTTCAGGCGAAGGGTTACAACCCCGGTCCTTGTTTGGTTTAAGGGTTGTAACTTGGCTCCCGGAGCAGTTCTGTTTCCTCTCTTCGTTTATTGTCTTGTTGTACTCCATGACATGCTCGACATACTTTACCTTACGTCAAGACCGTGATTATTTATACTGGCCTTATTGACAAATGGTGGGGATACCAAGCTCCGTTCAGATGAAGAGTTACAATCCCGGTCCTTGTTTGGTTTACGGGTTGTAACTTGGTTATCGGAATAGTTCCATAGTTACCTCATCGTATATCACCTGTCATGCTTTTTCCTTAATTACTGTCTTTTATTTGTAATTATATTCTTGTGCTAATTGCTGGTTTTAGTTCCTAAGTGAAGCCTCCTTTGTGGCACTTGCTCTTTCTGGGGTCTGACCCAGCTGGTTTTGTATGGCCAGATATCGGAGCAGTCCTAGAGGATCTACCTAACTTCCAGCCAGATGGTGACCACCAGGCGTAACCCTGGCAATGAGTGGGTTTCTTTTGTCCTCCACTTTATTATAAAATTATTCTTTTGAGGCGTTTAGCCGACGAGCACGTGTTAGCTCGATTGCACCTTTACTTACTGTCTGCCTACGGGCTGTAACATGATTGACAGATCCTATGGTTGATCATGTATGACTGAACTCTTGCTAGTTTTGATATTTTGTACGACTAGCTTCATGATCATCCAATATATGATATTGGGGACGCCTTACTATTATATATTTGGTGGTCTTACATCTTGTAACATTTACTTACTTGCTTGTAATTGAGACAATAGGCTTGTTCTTGACCATAGGAGACTGATGGATTGTAGTTAAACCCTCATATATCTAGACAGCCGTGACCGTATAGTGAGGTGGATTCCATTTCATTATACGTAGCTGGCTATGTATGCCCCCGCTCTCCAGTATTCTGGTTCTGGGGCGTTACATGGTTTTAGTGGTGGCCCATACAGGTCTTGTAAATCAAGATATGTGAGGGTTTACCGAATAGATGTCTCAATCAGTACTCGCCCTTGATCTCTGTTCGTTTTCTCTGAATCCCTGAAATTCTTGTCCTGATCACATGCTTGTAATCGTTGATCTGTCCTGGTCCTTCCTTATTGTTTTCTATGTCGTCTTCTTTAGCGGCATTGTTTCTGGCCCTACCGATTAGCAAGGCGGATCACTTCCCTTGGACCAGCAGCAACTAGAAGATCAGGCCCAGCACTCAGGAGGAGCATCCCGAGTCATGCCTACTGGGGATCTAGAGCCACCAGTTCAGCCAGTTCAGCCTGCAGAGCCTGATGATGGCACTTTGGTAGGTCTCATCAGGACCTTGTTAGCTTCCCAAGATCGTCGAGGTGATGCATTGCACCAGGCAGTGGAAGATGCTCTGAACAGAGGCGGTCATCCAAGGAACAGTGCAGCGAACAGTTTCAAGCGCCTGAACCCCCCATTCCTCGATGGCAGCGAAGATGCTATCGGTGCTGATGCATGGCTCCAGGATACTGAAGTCATTCTAGAGGCAGCCAGAACCCCGGAGGACGAGAAGGTAGCCGTAGTGCGTCTACAGTTACTGGATCTTGCCCGCAGCTGGTGGGCAGCTCAGGCCGTTGGATTAGTGGCGCCTATTGTTTGGGCAGTATTCCATGAGAGATTCCAGACAAAGTACTTCGATGCGGTGGCTCGGTACGATCTACAGACCAAGTTCACCAATCTGAAGCAAGGAGGCAGAACGGTCGACGGATATGCGGCCGAGTTTTCCAGGCTTAGTCAGTTTGCTCCCACTTTAGTGGCGACCGAGTTTGACAGAGCCCAACGGTTCCAGCAAGGGCTCCATCTCGAGATTTTGTTGGCAGTGGAACAGTTTGAGCATCAGACTTTTGATGCAGTATTGAGGGCAGCTAGGAGGCACGAGTATACCTCCCACAGGATCGTGGACATGACCGGAGGTCGGAAGCGATCTCACGGCCAGATGACCCAGTCGACAGTACCAGCCCCGGCAGTCAGGACTTTGACAATTGGAACTCCGAGGCAGGCGGCCTCAGTGACGTCGGTCACGTCTCCTCCGTAACAGAAGCCGAAGCATTCTTCCACAATGGGCTGCACTCATTGTGGGAAGCCAGGACACGTTATTTCGGAGTGTCGCAGAGCGCAGGGATTATGTTTGGCTTGTGGGACACCGGACCACAAGATAGGGTCCTGTCCGAATAGGGCCAGTTCATCATCGGCCCAGAATAATCCCTCGGTAAGGGGGCCAGCCCCAGTCCAGCAGCAGCAGCAGCAACAGTACCAGCCTCCGAGGCCATTGCCGCCTCAGGCCCTAGCCTTCCAGCAACAGAGGCCTCAGCAGTTCGCCTTGGCCCAGGCCCAGATCCAGAATCGACAGAGAGGTATATGTGTCCTATTATCTTGCTTTCTACCGTCGTTATAAGGGACACATGTCATGTTTCATGTATCCTAATTACAACGGTATATCCTGGGCTCGAGCCATGTCCTAGATCATTCGAAAACGGTTATTGGTACCAACCTTTTCGTATGAGGAGAGGCCCGTATCCCTGTTTGACCAAAGAGAGAGACCTTAAGCACAAGACTATCAGTTTAGTTCATGTTGCTTGAGTTCATCGCTCTTTGGGAGAGTCAAACGTGGGAGTGTGAGGATGATATCCGATCACATCATCCCAATCGGTTTGGCTCGTAAGGTGTAATATCTTTCTTGTGCCTTGCACTTCGATTCCTTGCTTGCATGTATGATTGATTGGTAGCGTAGATTGCTTGCGATAGTATAGCTGTCCCGACATCTCTGGCCTCTTGATTAAATTTCGAGAACGGAATTCTTTTAAGGTGGGTAGGATGTAGTGTCCCAAAATTTGTGATACGTATTTTATACGTGCTCGTATTTCTGACCCGTAATTTTCTCTTTTCTTTGATTAGTAGTTATGGTTTATTTTCATATTTAGTATTGTGGTTTAATTGTCATTTATCGTTCATGGATTTATTTTGATTAAGTGGAGCTTGGTTTTATTCGGATAGGAGAAGGATTGGGTTGGTTCGGCTTGGCTTGGTTACTTGGTTCATCATGAACGAAAGTGAACCCCTACCTACCACCACCATTATCATTTATTAACCTCACCCTCTTTCTCTCTCATCATTCACTCTTCTTCTTCCTCACCGTTGCTCTCCACCTACCAAGAGGTTTAGGCAAGTGCAACTTGCTTCTTGAGGGATCTTGATTTTTATTGTTCCATTCTTTTATTTACATGATTATAAACCTCTTTAGAACTTGGAGTTTTTAATTTTGATGGATAGATTCTTCTAAATCTACATTTTAACTTTGAGTTCATGGAGTTTTCTTGGTTTTGATCTACTAAAACTTGTTATTTTCGAAAACTAATAGTTCCATGAGCAAGAGAACGAAATTTTGTGTGAATTTGGTTTTTGATTCACCTTATTTCGAGTTAAAATGAAGTTTTTATGGCCAAAACAAGTTTTCTGAATTTTCATGTCGGATAAAGGATCTGATTCTGGCGTAAAATGAAAAATTACGCAGGGAGCTAGCGTAAAATGAAATTTTATGCAGGAAGGCTTGCGTAAAATGAAATTTTACGCAGGGAATTGCGTAAATTACGCTGGAATGTATCCAGAATGTAATATTTTACGCAGGGAACCCTGGAATTGCGTAAATTACGCTGGAATGTATCCAGAATGTAATATTTTACGCAGAAAACCCTGGAATTGCGTAAATTACGCTGGAATGTATCTAGAATGTAATATTTTACGCAGGGAACCCTGGCATTGCGTAAATTACGCTGGAATGTATCCAGAATGTAATATTTTACGCAGGAAACCCTAAAATTGCGTAAATTACGCTGGATTGTATCCAGAATGTGAAATTTTACACTGGAACCCTCCCCTTTTACATATTTTATGCAGAATTGATTTTTTTGGCTTAAAAAGTGCACAGAATGACTGTTTTTGCCAAGTTAAGCTATTTTCTAACCAGAATTTCGAAAAACTCGAAACATGAAACTTGTAGATCTTTTCCTTGGCTTCAAGAATATGTCATTAGTTACTTAATGCAAGTTTTTCTTATTCATAATAATATAAGAATAGAACACGATAGTGACCCGCCGTGGTGCACTCCTGACATGATAACTTGACCTGACAATTTGACATGATAACTTGACATGATAATTCTTGATAGTAGCCCGCCGTGGCGCACTCTTGACAAATAAGCCTGACAAGATATCTCTCGAACTGCTGTTGCGACGGCTAACTTGACATGACAAGTATGAATAACCTGGATACCGTGGATGATTGTGCTTGTACAAATGAATCCGTCTTATCTTGCATCATGTCTAGGACAGGGATCCCTGAGTACCACGGTCAGGGGTACCCACTAAAATCGACTAAGGTTAACAACTAGAATAATCCAGTAGTCATGAAGAGATTTCCCAGTTACAGGCAATCCCGTTACCTGGGCGCTCTAGGGATCTGTAGCCTGCCGTCGAGTATGGCACATTTCCAGCACACTGTTATGTGTTGCACCCTCTGAGTCGCTTAAGGGTACATGCGTTTCCTAGACGATGTACCCACCTGAATTCAACCCCTAATTTCTAACCTGGGTAACCTGGATGGTCTGCAGGGCTCGTGGCTGTGGAATATCTCATTGCATCTTGCTAGTAACTAGATCTGTGATAACCCTAGTTAGTTAAAGTATCAAGCCTTACTTATTGTTTGGCCGTGATTGATTGAATGGAGTCTAACCCTGTCTATTCTTGCCTTGATTCCTGCACAAGATTATTACATGACATGATAACTTGTGCTTGCTCTAACAATAACGATCGGGGGTCCAGTTCTGTTCAGGCGAAGGGTTACAACCCCGGTCCTTGTTTGGTTTAAGGGTTGTAACCTGGCTCCCGGAGCAGTTCTGTGTCCTCTCTTCGTTTATTGTCTTGTTGTACTCCATGACATGCTCGACATACTTTACCTTACGTCAAGACCGTGATTATTTATACTGGCCTTATTGATAAATGGTAGGAATACCAAGCTCCGTTTAGATGAAGAGTTACAACCCCGGTCCTTGTTTGGTTTACGGGTTGTAACTTGGTTATCGGAATAGTTCCATGGTTACCTCATCGTATATCACCTGTCATGCTTTTTCCTTAATTATTGTCTTTTATTTGTAGTTATATTCTTGTGTTAATTGCTGGTTTTAGTTCCTAAGTGAAGCCTCCTTTGTGGCACTTGCTCTTTCTGGGGTCTGACCCAGCTGGTTTTGTATGGCCAGATATCGGAGCAGTCCTAGAGGATCTACCTAACTTCCAGCCAGATGGTGACCACCAGGCGTAACCCTGGCAATGAGTGGGTTTCTTGTGTCCTCCACTTTATTATAAAATTATTTATTTGAGGCGTTTAGCCGATGAGCACGTGTTAGCTCGATTGCACCTTTACTTACTGTCTGCCTACGGGCTGTAACATGATTGACAGATCCTAGGGTTGATCATGTATGACTGAACTCTTGCTAGTCTTGACATTTTGTACGACTAGATTCATGATCATCCAATATGTGATATTGGGGACGCCTTACTATTATATATTTGGTGGTCTTACATCTTGTAACATTTGCTTGCTTGCTTGTAATTGAGACAATAGGCTTGTTCTTGACCATAGGAGACTGATGGATTGTAGTTAAACCCTCATATATCTAGACAGCCGTGACCGTATAGTGAGGTGGATTCCATTTCATTATACGTAGCTGGCTATGTATGCCCCCGCTCTCCAGTATTCTGGTTCTGGGGCGTTACAGGTAGTGTTTCCACTACATCTTCTGCTTCTTTGGAGGATCCCTCGTAGTCTTTGTGGTACTCTTTTTCAGATCTTGTACCAGCAAAAGTTTCTTCCTCAGACTCAGGAGAAGAAAGTACCATATTACAGGATTTAGTCTTTCTTCCCTTAGCCTTCTTCTTGTGAGGGTTGTTACAAGGAACTTCAGATCCCAATCCAGCAGTAGAATTCTGATTTTGAATTTGTAGAGGAAGACGTATTCCTTTATCATGGTTCAAACCTTCCGCCTTTTGAAAGTTGTAATCCATCTTCTTCATGAAAAGGACAGATTGCTGACTATACAAGTGGATAGGCAGTGAACTTTGAACAGGTGTTTCAGCACAGGAAGAGGAAGGAACCTTTGCAACTACAGGAGAATGAAGCAAAGACATCTCTGTAGTTAAGGAAAGAGAAGGATTTGCGATACGAGGAGAAAACCCTGTTGGAGCTCTTTCATAAGCAGTAAAGACTTGTTGTGCCCGGTATAAAGGAACACTATTCATGGCTAGCCACTGCTGATGAGTAAGCTTGAGCTTGGTAGAAGGAGCTAGACTTGGAGGACAGATGTTTAATCCTTTCAGTCTATCTTCAAGAGGAAGGCCATCCCATAGATGATCTAAGTCATCAGAATCTGGAATAACATGAGAAATCATGTTGCAGGTCTTGAATTTCTTACCTTTCTTGGATTTTGAAGTTTTACCTTCATTTTCCAACTCAGGCACTAAGTCAGGATGCACCCACATGATTTCACCATTCTTCAATGTGAGAGGCAGCAATTCTGCACTTTCTTCCCTGGTAGGTGGGATATTCACAATCTTCATCATCGCTTTCGGAATTGGGATAATTCCATCTGGGACTTGCTGTGGAGAAAAATCCCCGAACTGAAGAGAAACCATATTGGTTGTGACAGTATGGTCATCGTTAGTTAAAGCGATGACGCCACCATTTATCAGCTCTTGGATCTTCTTTTCAAGACATAGCAAGCGGTGGTAGGATGATTAATGTATCTATGATAGATACAATACTTGGGATTGTCAGTCAGATTCACCTCATTAGGCCTCTTTGGCTCTGGAATCTGAAGTTTACCACTTTTCACCAGACATTGAAATATCCCTGGGATATCACTTTCGTCAAAGGAGTATTCTTCCTTTGGCCTGGAAGATTTTTGATTACTTGGCATCGTTTTGTTCTTGGAAAGATTGACCATAAGAGTATCTTTTCCTTTCACATTACGATTGCCAGGATTATGGCCAGGATTATTTTTCTTTCCTTTGTCTTCTGAAGAATCAACCCGTGTTCGCGAGCCAACCTACCATTGGTCTCGGCAGAAACTGCTGCTATGATGAACGAAGCCCAATCTGTGAATTGGGAACCCGTGAAGACAGCGATGGATGGTCGCAGATTCATCTTGCATGTGTCAATCAACGCTGAATCTGGCATACCAGGAAGCATCTTTAGAGTAGTCTGTCGAAAACGTTCAATGAACGTCCGAGTATCTTCCTTCTCCTTTTGTTTGATTTCTATCAAGGAGGACATGTTCATGTCCATACCTCCTTCATAGAAGCGAGAGAGGAACATTGCTTTGAATTCGTCAAAAGACGAAATAGAGTTATCGGGTAAGCTACGATACCAGTCGTAAGCTGAACCCGTCAGGCACCCGATGAACACTCGAGTGAGAAGAGTATCATTTTTCTGCAAGTGTATGGTCATAATATCAAAGTAATTGATATATTGACTAGGAGATGCTTTTCCATCGAACAAAACCATGGATTGTGGCTTGAACTTCGGTGGAAAGGGTACATCATTCCAATGAGAAGGATAAGGTTGCTTAATCCCTAACCTCTGGAGCTGATCTTTGTGCCTCAAAACTTCAAACTGTGCTTTAAGTTCACGCACTGCTTGAATGGCTTCAGTGGTTTGAGGAAGCACATTTGACTGAGTAGTCGTTGGATGTACCATGACCCCCACTGGAGGTGATACATCTTTAGGAACGATGGGATCCGGAGATGCAGAATTTTGATTAGCAGCAGGTTCTTGAATGTTCAAAGGTATTTCAACCCCTTGACTATCTTGAGTTTGTGCTGCTACTGGTGCCGGTGTCACTACTGTTGGCTGAGCAGTTTGCTGATTCAAAATTATTTGATGCATGCTTTGCACCATATTAAGCATATCCTTCAGTGATTGCTCAACGGCGGTGAGACGCTGCTCTGTATTGACAGATGACGTCTCTGGTTCATCTCCAACAGCGTAGGATTCGACCTCCCTTGAAGATACAGAAGGATTTGTATAGAAGTACGAATCCATGCTTTCGGTATCAGACTCAAAGATTGAGTACCCCCAGCTTCTGAATCAGAAGTCTGCAATTGTCTTTGTCTTCTTGATCGAGTATTCTGATATACTCCTTCAAAGGAATCAAGAAGCCTGTTGAACTGTTGTTGACTTGGAGTTTGGGACGTATTCCGTCTTGGATGTCGTCCTCTGTTAGTATGAGATGCCATGTTGACTGATGCGTATGGCAACTCATGTTCTTGGTCTTCAGCTTGATGTAGAGGTGCATTGAGACTCAATCGATCAAAAACCGATCGTCTTGAAGCTGAACAACAACAGTTTATCACAACCTGGTGATATTCACAATGATGTTTTTCTTGGGGGAATGTCACCGAAGATTGTCTATTCTTACGCTTTTGTATTAGCAATTCGCGTAAGTCAGAAGGATTGGATGTAGTATTCTTCTTTATTACATTTGGGGTAGAAAAACGTCTAGTCCCTTGTGTATAGAGAAGATTACTGGCTGCATTCGCAGAACCAAATTGTACATTTTTACGCGTTTGGAGTTGTGTGCGTAAATCTTGAGATTTAGCACGCAGGACTCCATTTTCTTAGCGTATGATTTGCAAATTTGGTACTTTGCGTAAAGCAGTATAAGAAGGTTGTTGGTGTAGAACAGAAGTTTTAACAACAATATTTTTACGTTGCACACGTTTAGATACATTCACATTTGACATGTGAGCATCATTGTGAATTTCATCTACACTGTCATAGACAGGAGATTTATCTTTACGCACGGAACGTAAAATCTTGTTATCTACCACGTTTCCAACGGGAGATTTTGTTTTATGCGAGGAGCGTAATTTATTTGGGCCTACCACGTCACCGACGGGAGACTGATTCTTACACCCAGAAGCACAAACTTTAGAGTCTGCCCTATTACGAATGGGAGACTCATTCTTATGAACTGAGCGTAAAATTTGGTTCTTACCCACTGAGCGTAAAACTTGATTTTTATGCAGTAGGCGTGAAACCTGATTATCTTCACCGTTATGAACGGGAGATAAATCATCACACTTCGAGTGCACTCTGAAGTAAGGACTGCCTCGTTATGAACGGGAGCCCCTACGACAGGAGTGGAAAGAATTCCCTTATCATCAGAAGCAGCAGAGAGATCAGAAATCACTTTGGATTTGGGAATCTAAACTTTTTGTGCTTTGCGAGGCTTTTGAACGTTGGAGTGGCGAGAACCACCCCCAGTTCGGAGCATTTCTTCATAGGCAGTCTGGTCGAAGTGCACAACCAGAGTCTTCTTGGTCGAACCGACCGAAAATATCATCATATTGAGCAATCACCTCCTCGTCAGAGGAGAAGGTCGTCCCCAGCAGAGTCGCCATTTTTGTTTCACTTAACAAAATGTCTTGGAGGGAATTGGCTTTTGAAAATAAAACAAGGAAAAGTACAAGAAGTACAAATTTGATTCTGGGAAAGTAATGCTATGGAAGTCTGATCTGTAAATGATCACTTTGTTCCTTGGACCATATGATGATGATGAAGATCACTGCTTGAAGTAGAACAACTTGGAAGAACTAAGTCACCAGAAAGGTATCGACGTACTTGGGCACTGATGGCGAGGCCGAATGCTTTCCTGCTTTGCTTCACTCTGTTCTGGAAGAAATGTTGAAGAAGAATGCTCTAGAGAATCAAAATCTCGAAGCTCTGATCTCTGTATTCTCTCCTGTCACTCTGTGTCGTCTGAGAAAAATGAGTCTATTTATAGACTGGGGCTTCTGTGCGTAAAGGAGCATCAAAATCTGTCTTTACGCTAACAACTGCCATCCACGATCAGAGTCATCCTCTGTATGTGCTGACACGTGTCCCATTATTTCAGTGAGAATAGGATACATGTACACACGTTTTTCAAAATATATGGCATGAAGACCACGTAGGCACACCACGTTCCATACAGGCCAGAACGAATAGGGCGTAAAAAGATGAGTGTAAACTAGCTCTTTATAGGTTTCCAGCGTAAAGTGGTTATTGAATAACCTTGAGCGTAAAATGGCTCAAATAGACTTCACGCACACATTGTTTTTTTTATGAGCGTAAGGACTCATGTAAAACTCCATACGTAAAAGAAACCATTCAGTGAGCGTAAAGTAGCTCGATCTCTATAAACGACAACAATGGTTTGATAAGACAAATTCCATTGAATTCTGTGGTAAATGCCATCATTGATATCTTAATGTCAAAGTCTGCATTAAATATGAGATTTGACATCTTTGTCCAGCGTAAAAGAGGCTGCTCAGTCCTTGGCGTAAGAATCACCAGTGTAGACCCCAGCATAAAACAATCAGTCTGCTTAGGCGTAAAGCGAATAGCCTTGTCTTGGGCGTAAAGAGATTACCCGTATTAGGCGTAAAGCTGACTACTTATGAACGAGATGACTCTTTCTTTGAAGCACTTTTTACGCTCCTACACTCCATTGTCATGAATTATTCGTCGAAGAATCCCGAAGCGATAAATGACATGATGTTTAATGAAGCTGATTACATTAGATGTTTTCACTTCAGCAAGTGGAACTGCTTCTGCCCACTTCGAAAAGTAATCGGTTATAGCTAGTATAAACCGATGTCCTTTGACAGAAGGGGGGTTAATAGGACCAAAGATGTCCATACCCCAAGCTTCGAAAGGCCAAGAGGCTGCTGTAGGATGTAGAAATTCAGACGGTTGATGAATAAAGTCTGCATGAATCTGACATGCTTTACATCTTCTGGCGTAGTTTACAGCATCTGTTATCATAGAGGGCCAATAATACCCCATTCTTCGAATGCGATCTTGCAACTTTGGACCTGGTTGATGAGCACCACAGACACCATCGTGAGCCTCACGTAGTGTTTGTTTAGCTTCACTTTCTGAGAGACAACGCAGCAAAAGTCCGTCATATGAACGACGATATAGCATATGTAAAGACGAATCGTAATAGAATCAAAATGATCGTCTTTTAATTGATGCAGCTTCTTTAGGATCTTCAGGCAAAATTCTATGAACTGCATAATCAATAAATGGTGTTCTCCAATCTTTCTGCTGGGAACTTGCCTCTGTAACATAACTTTGTTCAATATGCGGATTACTCTTCACACGAACAAGTCTCGGTCTAGCAAAGTAATTGTATTTTGCCTTCGGATTGGGACAGCCAAGTCTGCAGCTAAGTGGCAAGAGCGTCAGCTTCCACATTCTGAGAACGTGGCACAAATTCAATAAAGAATCCTTTGAATGAAAGGACCAACTCGACTACCACCTGATGATAAGGGATGAGATCAGGATTTCTGACTTCATAAGTCCCTCTAACTTGATTGACAATCAATTAAGAGTCTGCATAAGCCTC
Source organism: Iris pallida (assembly GCA_029216955.1). Taxonomy (NCBI): domain Eukaryota; kingdom Viridiplantae; phylum Streptophyta; class Magnoliopsida; order Asparagales; family Iridaceae; genus Iris; species Iris pallida. The sequence goes on from JANAVB010035342.1 coordinate 64,373, forward strand.
TAGGAACTCGATATCCAATTGCTTTGCTACTTGGAGACCAATCAATAGAGCATTATATTCTGCTACATTGTTAGAGCATGGCTCATTAAGAGAATAGGCACGGTATATAACCATTTTGTCAGGAGAAACCTAGACGATTCCTACCCCAGAGACAATATTGCCTTTAGGTCCCACACGTGATGCTCCATCAAATATAATTGCCATATGTCATTCTTCAAAGCCATGTTGCAATCCACTACTTCGTCTGGAATGTCTTCATATAACTTCGAAGTTTCGGGTACAGGATGAGCTAAGAAATCAGTTAACGCTTGGCCCTTCACTGATTTTTGAGGCACATACACCATGTCATAAGGAGTGAGCAACATCGCCCAGGTAGCTAACCTGGAATTAAGAATGCTCGGTTTTCTCATCAATACCCGAATAGGATTTATTCTGGAGATAACATGAATAGTCTGTCCTGTGACATAATGCCTTGTCTTTTAGACTGCAAAAACCAAAGCTAGACATTCCTTTTCTACAAGAGTATATCTGTGTTCAGCTCCGACCATCATTCTGCTCAGATATATATTGCTTGTTCATGACCCATATCACTTTTCTGTGCCAGAAGAGCGCCAAGTGAATGATCCAAGGCTCGAACATACAGCAAAAATGGTCTTCCTATCACCGGAGGTACCAGGACAGGCGGGTTTGTAAGATATTGCTTAATGTCATTGAAGGCTTTTTGACATGCTTCATCCCAGAAGAAGGATACTCCTTTCTTTAATAGAGGAAGAAAGGTTGACATCTCCCAGAAAGATTAGATATAAATCTTCTGATATAAGCAATACGGCCCTGAAAGCCACGAAGTTCTTTCAGATTACGAGGAGGACGCATTTCAAGAATTTCTTTAACCTTATCAGGATCAACATGGATACCCTGAGAGGTGATGACAAATCCTAAAAACTTGCCACTGGAAACCCCTAAGAAAGATTTAGTAGGGTTCATTTTCAATTGATGTTGACGCATCAATTCAAATACCGTCTTTAAGTCTTGAATGTGATCATTCTTTGACAGACTTTTCACAACAATGTCATCTACGTAGCATTCAACTATTTTTCGTAGATGTTCTTGAAAGATATTGCTCATAGCCCGTTGATATGTGGCACCGGCATTTTTGAGACCAAACGGCATAACTGTATAGCAAAAAAAATCCAAGGGGTGTTCGAAAAGATGTATGCTTCTCATCTTCTGGATGCATCTTGATCTGATTGTATCCTGAGAATCCGTCCATGAAAGACATACGTTCAAAATCGTATGTATTGTCTATCATGAAAGACATACGTCCTTTGGACAGGCTGTATTAAGATTTCGGTAGTCTATACAAACTCGGACTTTTTCGTTCTTCTTCATAACAGGAACGATATTGACCGCCCAATCCGGATATTGTTCTTCACGAACGAAGCCACACGTAATCAGCTTTTTGACCTCTGCTTCAATTGTATCCATCATATCTGGTCTAAAACGTCGTTGCTGTTGTTTTACAGGTTTGACGTTAGGCAAATATTAAGTTTATGAGTAGCACATTAGGATCTAGCCCTGGCATATCCTCATAACTCCATGCAAAGATGTCAATGTAATCTTTGATAAGTTTTATCAACTCTTCCTTTTCATCTTCAGAAAGATTCTTACGGATGAATATTGGTTTGGGCGTAATTCCATTTCCAACATCGATCTGGATAACCTCATCTTCTGTAGGTGGCTGTCGCTGTTCAAAACGAAGTTCCCATTGAGTATCCATCTGTTGAGCCCAAGGATCATTCTCAAATGGCTCTGATTCATCATCGATTTGAACCATATTGACTGAGAATATCTGTCTAGATTCATCGTATGAGGAATCTATGTTTTTTTTATTTTGATGACTTTGATTATCAGAAGATAAAGTCATTCTCTCCATAAACTTGACAGCCATATACTCGAGAAGGAAATCTTCATTGATATCAAAGTGATGAGCGATATTTACATCATTTATAATCTGATTGCTATGCTTTGGATTAATCAACAGTGGACCATCATCCGACCTCTGTATAGAGTTGCCAATATTGACGATCAATGGTGATTCTGGATCATTCGTACCAGAAGTACACCCTTTGACTTTGATCATAAAAGGTTGAACTTGGCTCTTAGCAGGAATTTTTATTGATTCCTCAGATGAAGTTTGAGTTCTTCCTTTAACCTTGATTATCAAAGGTTGATCATTAACAGGTTGAGATTGGATTCGTCCCTTGACCATGATCTTCAAGGGTTGTTTCTCTGGCGGATCTTCATTAATAGACTGATCCTCAGATGATGATTCTTCAGCCATGTCTGATATCTCTTTCATATGCTCTAGTTTATAAAGCCCTGAATCAGAGAAGTAGGCTCTGACACCCTTGAAAGGATTAATATCAGCAAATTCAGTTTTCACAACTCCTTAGGAATCCACATATTTGAAGCATTGGTGGAGAGTTGAAGGCACAATTGTGCTCATGAATCCACGGTCTTCCGAGAAGAATATTGTAGGATACATCCGAGTTGATAACATAGAAAGTCACCATGGTTCGAAGATCACCAATCTGAATCTGCAACCGAATCTTCCCCAGTGGCTTACTCTTGCCAGAGTTAAAACCAACAATGGTGGTACTAGTGTAAGTCAGCTCACTAGTAGGAATCCTCAGAGGTCTTAGCATACTTTGAAGAATTATGCTAATTGAGGACCCGGGATCAATGTAGACCCTGTCAACTTCTGTTGATCCGATATATCCAGTATAGCACAGAGGCCTATCATGCTTGTTGTGTTTCAATAACATCCTCTTGTGTAAAGGTGATGTTGGGAATTGCTTCCATCACGCTATGACATTGTGGACATGACACTGGCATATTATCGGGAGTCTTGAGTTGAGCCAAGAATCTGCTTGAAGTAAAGCTTCGCTCAAAGTTTCCTTGCTCTCTCTGAAAAGATGAAGCAGTTCAAATATAGATAACCTAGCCGGAGTATTGGCTAACTGAGCTAGGATATCAAACTTATAAGCTTCATTGTCACCCCCTGACTGGAAGCAGGCTTCAATGGGATATCAAAGCGTACTGCCTTCTGTTTTCCCTTTTCAACCACAGACGGTTTAGCAAGAACAGGAGAAGGTTAAACTGGTAGTGTTTCCACTACATCTTCTGCTTCTTTGGAGGATCCCTCGTAGTCTTTGTGGTACTCTTTTCCAGATCTTGTACCAGCAAAAGTTTCTTCCTCAGACTCAGGAGAAGAAAGTACCATATTACAGGATTTAGTCTTTCTTCCCTTAGCCTTCTTCTTGTGAGGGTTGTTACAAGGAACTTCAGATCCCAATCCAGCAGTGGAATTCTGATTTTGAATTTGTAGAGGAAGACGTATTCCTTTATCATGGTTCAAACCTTCCGCCTCTTGAAAGTTGTAACCCATCTTCTTCATGAGAAGGACAGATTGCTGACTATACAAGTGGATAGGCAGTGAACTTTGAACAGGTGTTTCAGCATAGGAAGAGGAAGGAACCTCTGCAACTATAGAGAATGAAGCACAGACATCTCTGTAGTTAAGGGAAGAGAAGGATTTAGGATACGAGGAGAAATCCCTGTTGGAGCTCTTTCATAAGCAGTAAATACTTGTTGTGCCCAGTATAAAGGAACACTATTCATGGCTAGCCACTGCTGATGAGTAAGCTTGAGCTTGGTAGGAGGAGCTAGACTTGGATGATAGATGTTTAATCCTTTCAGTCTATCTTCAAGAGGAAGGCCATCCCATAGATGATCTAAGTTATCAGAATCTGGAATAACATGAGAATCATGTTGCAGGTCTTGACTTTCTTACCTTTCTTGGATTTTGAAGTTTTACCTTCATTTTCCAACTCAGGTATAAGTCAGGATGCACCCACATGATTTCACCATTCTTCAATGTGAGAGGCAGCAATTCTGTACTTTCTCTCCTGGCGGCAGGATATTCACAATCTTCATCGTCGCCTTCGGAATTGGGATAATTCCATCTGGGACTTGCTGTGGAGGAAAATCCCCGAACTGAAGAAAACCATATTGGTTGTGATAGTATGGTCATCATTAGTTAAAGCGATGGCGCCACCATTTATCAGCTCTTGGATCTTCTTTTCAAGACATAAAGCGCAGGTAGGATGATTAATGTATATGATAGATACAATACTTGGGATTGTCAGTCAGATTCACCTCATTAGGCCTCTTTGGCTCTGGAATCTGAAGTTTACCACTTTTCCCAACATTGAAATATCCCTAGGATATCACTTTCGTCAAAGGAGTATTCTTCCTTTGGCCTGGAAGATTTTGATTACTTGGCGTCGTTTTGTTCTTGGAAAGATTGACCATAAGAGTATCTTTTCCTTTCACATTACGATTGCCAAGATTATGGCCAGATTATTTTTCTTCCTTTGTCTTCTGAAGCGAAAATTATCCGTTTCGCGAGCCAACCTACCATTGGTCTCGGCAGAAACTGCTGCTATGATGAACGAAGCCCAATCTGTGAATTGGGAACCCGTAAGACAGCGATGGATGGTCACAGATTTATCTTGCATGTGTCAATCAACGCTGAATCTGGCATACCAGGAGGCATCTTTAGAGTAGCCTGTCAAACGTTCAATGAACGTCCGAGTATCTTCCTTCTCCTTTTGTTTGATTTCTATCAAGGAGGACATGTTCATGTCCATACCTCCTTCATAGAAGCGAGAGAGGAACATTGCTTTGAATTCGTCAAAAGACGAAATAGAGTTATCGGGTAAGCTACGATACCAGTCGTAAGCTGAACCCATCAGGCACCCGATGAACACTCGAGTGAGAAGAGCATCATTTTCTGCAAGTGTACGGTCATAATATCAAAGTAATTGATATATTGACTGGAAGATGCTTTTCCTCGAACAAAACCATAGATTGTGGCTTGAACTTCGGTGGAAAGGGTACATCATTCCAATGAGGAGGATAAGGTTACTTAATCCCTAACCTCTGGAGCTGATCTTTGTGCCTCAAAACTTCAAACTGTGCTTTAAGTTCACGCACTGCTTGAATGGCTTCAGTGGTTTGAGGAAGCACATTTGACTGAGTAGTCGTTGGATGTACCACGACCCCCACTGGAGGTGATACATCTTTAGGAAC